>JAODAL010041910.1:0-35386 GCA_025379985.1 Phyllomedusa bahiana
AAGGGAAACCCAAAATAAAAGAAACTACACTCAGAACAACCAATCTTCTTAAATTTTTAAAAAATGGGAGGAAGAATAGCTATTGCAGAACTACAATCAAACAAGATAGTAATCAAAACCCAGTGACAAGGGTGGTAATATTGTCTCCTAAATAAAAGTGACTATAGAGCGAGGGGTTTGAGAAAAATACGGGGTGATTCAGAACTTTGGAGGCTTCCAAAAAGACCCAAACCAATGATATCTAAAAGGAATTTGAAAAGGATTTTGGATTTGGGAATTGAGAAAAAATTAATTACGGGAAAAAAGGGAGAAAAAATTTTATGCAAAAAAATGTGAATCCACTTTTGCTAACCTTTTTTTGCTTTCCCCAAAAGTGCATAAAAGGAGTGCCAAAATACCAGGAAGCCCGATAGTCCTCAGGTAAAACAATTTAACAAAAGGGGCCCAGCACGTATTTTGAATCGTATACGATCCCCTTTGTCACTGGCCCTTTTCCTTAATACTTAAAGATACGAAGGGACACTGTGATGAAATTAACGATCAAAGGGTGAGTGAAGTACACTTTTTTGCAAGTTTAGACGTAGAACCCTATACAGTAACACAGACACGACCTGGCCCAAAAACAATCAAGTATTTTTGAACCAAGGGGTACACAAATTTTGGGAACCAATGATTTGTTTTTCAGCTTTTTGGATTTTTTTTTGACACATAACTTTTTTTTGTTTATGGGCCCCTTTTACACCAAAAAAAAGGGCCGCCAGGGGAACTGTCTGTGCCCAAGTTTTTTCTAATTATTTTTAGGTTGGTGGGAGGGTGCATTGTTTTTTTCTGAACACCTTTGAAAAAATTTACAGATCGGATTTTATTTTGGGGGCTTTAAATTGATGATATTCTGATTTTTTTGGGAGGTAGTGAAAAAAATATTCATGGATTTTGTATTAGACTTAATGATAATGAAAATTGGGATAAATTCACATTTAAATTCATCGGGAGAAAAATTTTAAATTTTTTTGGGGTCTTGAAAATCATTGATAAAAAAAAGCAAATTTTAGACAAAGATATTTCGAAAAAAACGGCTACCAAATTTGTTACATTTCTCTATTGGCATCCCCCCTCACAAAAAAAGGGGATTCCCATAAGGGCCAATTCTTAGGGGCCCCGTAAAATTGTTCTACCCTTTAGAGGATTTTTAAAAGAAAAATTTAAAAAATTAAAAAGCCCTTTTTAGGAAGGGTTCCCAAAAAAATGTTTGAGGAAGGGGGGTTTAATAGGGGTGTGACCATGACAGAGGGCATTTATTAACAGTAAAAAAAAAGAGAGAAAAAAAACGATTTAAATTCGTTGAATAGGGACCTTTGAAAGATAGAGCTAATGAAATGAGAGCTATACTTAGAAGACATAGCACATTTCTGATGGCAGATCCAGTATTCTCTGAGGTGATTTCTAATACCCTAGGTCGACTTATAGAAGAAAGAAATCTTAGGATGAATTTGTACATAGTCATTTTGAAGGGAGATGGCAAAAAAACATGTTCAAGTCTCCCGTGGTAGCTCATATCCCTGTGGCAACTGGTTCATTCTGTCCATTCATATGTAAAACTCAAGATTTTGTAATTCCCATTGATAAAGAAGAATTTGAGATAAGACAATTTCACAAGATTGTAAAAACCAAGGGGTGGTTCTTATTTATGGTGCTATGTGTACTGCCGCCAAGATCTATGTGGTAAAAAACCATACAGGAGTTCTTCGTCGTCGGATCTCGAAACATCTGAGTACTATTAAAACTAGAGGTGACACTCGCCCCTAAGCAAGCACAACATTTTGAAGTACAAATAATGGCGAAATAGAGGTGCTAAAGATTTTGGGGTCAATTGTGTTTGAAAAAGCCTAGGGGAAAGAAAGGTCAGTATTTGGATGTAGTTTTTGTTGCAGTAAGAGGCAAGATGGAGATACACAGACTCAATACGATTGAAACCAAAAGCCTAAACGCAGGCTTTTCATTTTCGGCATTTATTTGATCTTGCCTGATTCCTATATAATATGTTTGAAGAAACATGATATATGTGATTAATTACGGTCAAGTGATATAGCACAGTTGATAATATATGGACTATGTAAGCATAAGAGTTCATATGTGGGTTTTTTTTTTTTTTTTTTTTCCCTCCCTTCCATCTTCCTCGCGCCCCTCTCGCTCTCTCCCCCTTTTGGCCCTCAAAACGTTTTTCCTCTGTCCCTGGGATCCGTGTAATGATTGACAGATATTCATTCACGTGAGCCACGTTTTCTATTTTAACAAATTAGGGATGCCTGTATAGTGCTTTTGCAAGGGACAATTCATGAATTTACTCATGTATTAGAGAATTTTATTGGTTCCTGCTTGCGGCGCTGGTCAAGTACGAGGCGATGCAGCTGGATGCGGTTTGGCATTTGAGGATACTGGAGTTCTTACATGCTTCCCATTGTGATGTGGTGGATTGAAATGGCTAGCTGTGAGCGTAGGAGAGAATTTCTAATGGGGAACTTGTTGAGTCACACTTGTGGGAGGGAGGGAGAGCTAGCCATAGGGGCCTAAATTATTAATACAAATGAGTGATGAATATTACATGTGAAAGAGAAGTGAGTTTTATGATTATTATCTGGACAAACAATGCAAGTGGAACATTTATTTGATGGTGTCTGCAGCTCGTATTTGAATGAATAGTCATATTACATAACATAGGAGAAGAGTTTTATGGGAAGATAATATGACAGTGGTCTATTGTAACAGTGGAGTTTATATTCCTCATGAATATGCAAATTAGATAATAATGAGAAGGGCCTTATTGGGAATTGACAAAGATGGACAGTGTGCTGTTTAATGTGATACCTATAGGTCTGCTTAGTTCATTCTAGTGAGGCACGCAGTTGCAATAGTATGAGAGAAGTGAGAATGAAGCCCTCCACAGTCAGGGCTTATGTGTTTTGTTTTAGCATGTGCATTGGGCACGGGCAGTACTGTAATATGGGCGCAAGCCTGTTATGGAGATGGCAAATTTGACTGAATGTTTGTTGTGCTCATGAAGCATGTGGCAGCTTCAGCAGGAACATGTTATTGATGTGCGCGCGCGGCGAAGGGGGAGTGGTTTTATGTGGATACCTGATAGCTAATTGGTGAGCAAACCTGTATGGGTGATTACCATAACAAGATATAAAAGGAAGTGAATGCTCAGACCACATGTGATCGGAATCCACTAAGCCTGATAAAGCCAGGATAGCTGGCAAACATGGCGGCGAGGTCAGGCATGACGTTTTAAAAATTGTGTGGATCTCTCACCTCTGTCTACAATGTCACCTGCTGCATACGGTGTCCACAAGGGGGGCCTTATTTTGTCTGTTGTCTATGAGATTAGGGATGACTGCCCAAGTAGTTAGGCTATCCCTCATGTCCTGCTTGGGAATCCCCTTACTGAAGCTAGTACTTTGCTATAATATCAAGGCTCTCCTGTTAATAGGTGGGGTTCCACCAGACTTGAAGATAGAAAGGGAGGTTATTCCCTCTCTCAGAAGCAAAAAGGGTTAAAGATGAGGATAGAGATCAGGTTTGTTAAATATGTGGTATAGAGGTAAGAGTTTTGATATAAATAAAAGTTACGTTTAGTGTTTAATAGATAGAGACTTGATAGAGTTTTCTAGTTTGCCTATGGGCAAATAGAAAATATAGTGATCAAAAAGTCACTCTTAGGTTCTCCTTGCGAGATTCCCGAATTTTCTGGAGATTATGTGTCAAGTTATAGGTGACAGGAATGTCAAGTGGGAATCTAGGGAATGGCAGGTTTTTTTGAGTCAGAAAATTAATTTGGATAATTTTTCACAGGAAAGCTAATGTAGTATTTTCTAATTCAACCAATTCCATTGAATAGAACTAACATCCATAATGAGCCTTTCAGAAATTAAAATAAAACTTGACAAACAACAAATTCGGGCAGGTCTGGGAAGTAGCCAGTCATAGAGACATAACTACAACAACAAATTGTTGCATAGGAGGGATTGACTGATAGCCTGAGACCAAACACACATATAGAAGATCCCATTTTTATAAAGGGCTGGGAAAAACTCTAACTGAAATGGGGTGCATCTCATGAAATTGATGAATATCTGTCAGAATAGAGAGAAATTTCATTCAATATATTAAGGTGAGAACAACTAAATCAGGAGATATTGAGATTAATAAACGTTTTGCGGGGCCGCTTCCAGATTTCCCTTGAATTAGAAACAAAAATTACAAACGAAACATATAAATCTTTGAGAGAAGAAATTAAGGAGAAAGGAAACATAACAAATATCTGAGAGGGATCGAAAAAACTTTGATAACAATCAGGTTATAGTGTTTTGGAAAAAATAGTAGATTTACCTACAAAACCTAATCTGTATTCAGATCTGTCAGATTCCGAGAACTTCTGCTGTGGAAAAGTCCTCCCACAGTTTTTCTATTATAGCTATACGCAGGGGAAGAAAAGTGGCTGAAGGGAAGGGTCAAGAGAAGAGACAGAGGTTGGACAAATAAAAAACGCATAAAAAATCTTCTACTCAGGGCAGTGCAAGATCAGAATCCTCAGAGATGGTCAACGGGAGTAGGGATCAGGATGTGATCAAATACTTGTCCTCTTCTCATCCTGTGTTGTGGCAGCCCATGGGGGGGAGCACGAGGCAATGATCTTAAATGGCAATACAAATACGCCACCAGTGGCAGGAAATGGACATGTTTAGTACACAGCGCAAACTCAATCTCAGACGCAAATCACATCCAATCCACTTTTTTTTAGAACCACCAAGGAATCGCTTGAGGGATCGAGAGAAGGTGAATCATCAGAAATAACAAAGTGATGGATCACTACAAGTGATCAACTTAACCTCTTCATGAGATTAACGGAAAAATCAAAAACAGGGTTGTCACCATAGACAGTCTATGATTTCACTATCCGCTGCCCAAATTAAAAATGAATTTGTATGGGTAAAAGATATTATCTTTTTGCTAGAAAGTTGGCTTTGCATAAATATCATAAAATGTGAAAAGTAATGAATGAACAAACCTTTAGGAAACTAGAGGAGAAAACTATGGGTGCTCTTGAACATTTGCAGATTGAAGGTGAATGGAGAGACCCCATATGTGCTAGATATACCTTTGACAAATTTGAATCCAAAATCTAGGATACACCTCCGATATCACAATATAATTATTGTGATACGTTTGTGGAAGTAGTTAACGTTCAAGACATAAAGAAACTAGCACTCAGACGACAACCATCCCTTCTATAAAATTAAAGGATGGGAGAAGAAGTAGCTTATTGCAGACTACAATCTACAGAATAGGAAATCAAACCCATGAGACAAGGGTGGTAATTTGTCATCCTAAATAAAAGTGACTATAAAGCGATGGTTTGAGAGAATACTTGGTGATTCAGAAATACATATGAGAGGCATCCAGAAATAACCCCAACAATTGAGTAATCTGAAGAATTGAAAAAGGATTTTTGGATTTGGTAATTGAGAAAAAATTTAATACTGAGGAGGAGAAGAAATTTATGCTAAATGTGAATCCTACATTGCTACAACCTTTTGATGCTTACACAAAAGTGCATAAAGATTGTAGTGCCAATACCAGAGACCCGATATTCTCAGTAGAAAACAATTTTAAACACAGGAACCCAGCACGTATGTTGATCGTATACTGATGCCCTTTGTCGACTGGCCTATCCTACATATCTTAAAGATACGGAAGAGTGAACACTGTGATGAGAATTAACGATCTAGAGGTGAGTGAGAGTACACTTACTAAGCAAGTTTTAGACGTAGAAGTCCTATACAGTAAGCATCAGACACGACCTGGGGCCTGAAAGCAATCAAGTATTTTTTTGTAACACAAGAGGTACACAATTTAACGGAACACAATGATTTTGTTTTACAGCTATTGGATGTTTGTTTTGAACACATACACTATTTTTTTGTTGATGGCACTTTTATCACCAGAAAAAAGGGTTCCGCCATGGAACTTCTGTGCAGCCAAGTTTTGCTAAACTATTTTTAGGTTTTTTTTTTTTTTTGTTTTGGGTGGGAGGATGCTATTTTTTTTTCTGAACACGTTGAAGAATAATCACAGATCGGATTTTATTTTGGGGGCGCTTTAAAAATTGATTATATTCTGATTTTTTTGGAATGGTAGTGAAAAATTATTCATGGAATTTGTATCTAGGGACGTTAATTATAATGAAATTGGATAAATTCACATTTGAAATTCATCGGAGAAGAATTAATTTTTTGATCTTGCAATCAGTTGGCTAAAAAAAAGCAGATTCAGACAAAGATATTTCGGAAAAATAACGGCACCCAATAGTTTGTTACATTTCTCTAGTTGGCAATCCACCTTCACAAAAAAAGGGATTTCCCATATAGCCTAATTCTTAGGGCTCGTAGAAATTGTTATCTACTTTAGAGGATTTCAATGCAAGAATGTATAAAGTTTAAATGCTACGTTTTCAGGCAAGGGGTTACCAAAAAAATGTTTGAGGGAAGGCGTTTAAATAGGCTGTGACAGTGACAGAGGACATTTATTAATCAGTAAAATAGAAGAGAGGAAAAAAACGATTTAATTATGATTTCGTGTAATAGTTACCTTTGAGATAGAGCTAATGTATGAGAGCTATACTTTAAAGACATTGGCACACATTCGAATGGCAATATCCAGTATTCTCTGAGGTGATTTCTAAATACCCTAGTTCACTTATAGAAAGAGAAGAAATGCTTAGGATGGAATTTGTACATACCAATTTGAGGGAGATGGGCAAAAAAACAGGTTGCAGTCTCCGGTGGTAGGGGCTCCTAATCCCTGTGGCAACAGTCATTCTGGTCCATTCATATGGAAAACTAAAGGATTTTGTGTTAATCGCCATTGAGTAAGAGAAGATTTGAGATAAGACCGAATACATCAATTGTAAAATCAGAGGGGGGTTTATGGGCAATGTGTACCTGACCCCAAGATCTATGTGGGAAAAACCATACAGGAGTTTCGTCGTCGGATCATCGAAAATCTGAGTACTATAAAACTAGAGTGACACTCCCCTAGCAAGACACATTTTGAGTACATAATGTCGAAATAGAGGTGCTGAAAATTTTGGGGTATATGTGTGAATAAAGCTAAGGGGAAAGAAAGGGCGATATGTATGTATTTTTTGATGCAGGAAGAGGCAAGATGGATACATCACAGACACAATACAATTAAACCTATAAGTCCTAAACGTAGGCTTTTTTTCATTTTCGGGGCATTTATTTGATCTTGCAGATTCCCTATATTATAAATTATTTGAAGAAACATGATATTGGTGATTAAGTACGTCAAGTTGGATATAGCGAACAGTTGTAATATATGACTATGGAAGCATCAGCGTTTTCATGAGTGTGGGTTTTTTTTTTTTTTTTTTTTTTCCCTCCCTTCCATCTTCCTCGCGCCCCTCTCCTCTCCCCCCTTTTTGCCTCTAAACGTTTTCCTCATTTCCGGGGTCCTGTTAATGTTGACAGATCTTCATACGTGAGGCCACGTTTCCTATTTAACAAAATAGGGAGTGCAGTGTATATTGCTTTTGCAAGGGAGCTATTCATTGTATGTACTCATGTATGTAAAGATTTATTGTTTCCTGGCTTGCGGCGCTGTCAAGTACGAGGCGTATGGCAGCTGGATGCGGTGGCGTTTGAGTATACTGGAGTTCTTACATGCTCCCCATTGTGATGTGGTGGATTGAATGGGCTAGCTGTGAGCCGTATGAGAGAATCCTTCAATGGGGAACTGTGAGGTCAAACTGTGGGAGTGAGGGAGGGCTAGCCATAGGGCCTACCGTATTTATTAAATTGAGTATGAATATGTACTTATTGAAAGAGAAGTTAAAAGTGTTTTTTTATGAATATAGTCTTGAGACAAACATGCAGTGGAACAAGTATTGAAATGGGTCTGCAGCTCTATTGGAATGAATAGCATATTACATACATAGGAGAAGAGCTTTATTGGGAAGATAATAAGACAGTGGTCTATTGTACATAGGAGTTTTATATTGCAATGAATAAACATATTAATATTGAAGATAAGGGGCTATGGGAATTGACAAAGATGGCAGTGTGCTGTGTAATGATGATACCTAACTGGCCTTAGTACATTCTAGGTGAGGCACGCAGATGCAGATATAGTAGAGAAGTTGAGATGTGTAAGCCCATCACAGTCAGTGCTGAGGTGTTTTTGTGCAGTGCAATGGCAACGTGCAGTACGGTAAGATGGGGCGCAAGCCGTTATGGAGATGGCAAATTCCTTGACTGAAGGATGTTGCTCATGAGAGCATGGTGGCATAGCTGTCCAGCAGACATGTTTTTATGAGTGTGCGCCGCGCGTAGGGGAGTGGGGTTTTTTATGTGGTACTCGTGATAGCTAATTGTGAGCAACTCTGTATGGTGTTTACGCTAACATGATATAAAAGGAAGTGATCTCAGACCCCATGTGAGATCGGACCTCTAAGTCTTGATACAGCCAAGTTAGCTGGCGAAACATGTCGGCGAGGTCAGCATGACGTTTTAAAAGTGTGATTCTCTCACCTCTGTCTACAATAAGTGTCACCTCTGCATGCGGTGTCCCCACAAGTGGGTGCCTTATTTTTTCTGTGTCTATATATTATGGGAATACTGTGCCAGTAGTATGGCTTGGGATCCTTTTTCCTTACTTAAGCTAGTTACTTTGCTATAGATTATAAGGCTCTCTCCTGTTTTAATATGTTTGGGTTTTCCACCAGACTTGATGATAGAAGGGAGGTTATTCCTCCTCCTCAGAAGCAAAAAGGGTTAAATGAGAGGGATAGAACAGGGTTTGATTAAATAGTGTGTAATAGAGGTTAAGAGTTAATATATTAAAAGTTACGTTTTAGTGTTTAATAGATAGAGAAATGATAGAGTTTTAAGGTTGCCTATGGCAAAATAGTAAATATAGTTATCAAAAGTCACTCTTAGTTCTCTTGCCGAGATTCCCAATTTTTTGAAGATTCTGAGTGACAAGTTTGGTGAACAGGAATGTTCAATTGGGGAATCAAGGAAGGCAGGGTTTTTTGATCAGAAATTAATTTTGGATATTTTTTTCACAGGAAGCTAATGCTAGAATTTTTTAATCAACCAATTCCAATGAATGAAACCTAACATCCATATACCTTTCAGAAAATTAAATTAGAACTTAACAAACAAACAAATTCGGGGCAGGCTGGAAGTCGCCAGTCAGAGACATATATACAAACAACAATATTGTGCATAGAGGTTACGGATTAGCCTCAGACCAAATACACAATTAGAATATCCCATTTTTATCAAGGGTCTTGGAAAAAACTAGCTAACTGAATGCACGCCTCTGAAATTGCTGAAATATCTGTCAAAAATGAGAGAATATCATTCAATAAATTAAGTGAACAACAAAATCAGGAGATATTTGGAGATTAATAACTTTCGGTGCTCCTCCCGATTTCCCTGAATTAGAACAAAAATACAACGAAACTTAGAATCTTTGAGAGAAGAAATTAAGGAAAGAGAAACATAAACAAATAGTCTTAGGGATCGAGAAAGACTTTGATAACAATCAGGTTTTTATATTTGGAAAAATAGTATATTTACCTACAAACCTAAATCTGTATTCAAGATCAGTCAGATTCGAGACTTCTGCTGTGGAGAATCCTCCACAGTTCTATAATAGCTATACGCAGGGGAAGAAAAGTGTCTGGATGGAGGGTCAGAGAAGAAACAGAGGTTGGAACAAAATAAAAAACGCATAAAAAAATCTTCTACATCTCGGGCAGTGCAGAGATCAGAATCCCAGAGATGACAATCGGTGAGAGGATCAGTGGGATCAAATACATTGTCCTCCTTCAGCATCCTGATGGTTTGGCGGCCCATGGGGGGGAGCACAGGCAATGATCTTAAATGGCAATACCAATCCGCCAACCAGTGGCAGGAAATGGGACATGTTTAATGAAACACAGCGCCAAATCAATCTCAGACGCAAATACAACCACTTTTTTTAGAACCACCAAATTCTCTTGAGGGATCGAGAGAAGGGGAATCATCAGGAAATAACAAAGGATGAGCACGTACAAGTGATCAACTTATACCTCTCAAGATTACGGGAAAATCAAAAACAGGTGTTGTCATACGTCTTAACGTTCACTCCCAGCCAAATTTATTGAATTTGTATGGGTAAAAAATATTTGATCATTTTGCTAGAAAGTTGGCTTTGGCATAAATATCATAAAATGAAAATAATGATGTGAACAAAACCTTAGGAAACGTAGAGGAGAAAACATTGGTGATCTGAACCAAAGTTGCAGATTGAGAAGTTGAATAGACCCCATATTGCTATATATACCTTGTGAACAAAATTCTGAGAGCCAAAATCTATGGAATAACACCTCCGATATCACACATATAAGATTATTGGATACGTTTGTGGAAGTAGTAACGTCTAGAACATAAAGAACTAGCACTCAGACGACAACCATCCTTCTTTAAATTAAAATGGTAGGAAAAGTAGCTATTGCAGAACTACAATCTAACAGGATATAGTAATCAAACCCATGACAAGGGTGGTAATATTGTCATCCTAATTAAAATTGACTATAGAGCGATGGTAGAGAGAATACTTGGTGATGTCAGAAACTAATGTAGTAGGCATCCAATAAGACCCAACCCAATCGTAGTATCTGAAGGAATAGTATAAAGGACATTACTGGATCAATAGTGCGCATGACTCTGAGCACAATAAAATTAAATCACGAGAAGGCGAGGCTTACGAACATTTCATGCCTAAATTGTGCGAATCGCTCCTATATTGCACGGCCACAACCGTTATTACAATGCAATCCACCCACAAAGCTGCATCTACGCTGATGCATCGTGCGCTCACACGTCCTGATTGTGAGACACACCGCACATATGTCTCACACTTAGTGACTAACAGATACATAACAACTCAAGCCGACCCCTAGGACAGCATCACTTCTAGACTACGTAGCACATACCTGATGCATCTTACTGTCACTGCGGCTTACTGCCTTCATATCTTAAAGAGCATACGCACGCGATCCACTGATAGTAGAGCACTAAGCGATCATGATGAAGAGATGCTGATGAGTACGTACACTTCTATGCACCAATGAGGTATTCACGAGACGTAGAATGAGGAGTATCCCCTTCTAACAGAGTAGACCACAGACTGACACGGACCAACAGGCCCACAACTGGCAATTCATAGTTTTTTGCAACACAACTTATGTACACCATCACAATTTACTTGTAAGTCTACCGAACATCAAATCTTCGTTTTACACGTTCATCGTGGATTCTGATGCTTAGTTTTCTGTGCGACACTAACTATTGACTTGATTTGTATTCGCTGCCACACGCTTATTTACGCTCCACCGACATATAAAATAGCGTGCCTGCCCATGAGGCAACATCTAGTGAGTGCCCCAACGTTCTCTTCTACACAATCTAGCTTCTATTAGGTTGGTGAGGATGCTATTGTTTTTTTCTGAACCCTCGTAGCCAAATATTCACATATCTGCATTCATGTCTTACACTTTGCGGGGCACGCGTCGAGAGAGACTCTACTTTTGGATGATATTCTGATTTTGGTGTGTGGATGCTAAGTGAAAACTTCATTCATGCGATTCACACACCTGTCTACAATCTGCGATAGACTAGAAATCTGACATGAAGAGTCAGAATTGGGATGACTTCCACATTGTGAAAACATCATTCAGGAGAACAACTCCTTAATTTGTCTCTCTTTCGGATCTCTTCTGAAACACATCATGTCTTTGTGGAGTTACAAACAATAAAGCAAGCATCCAGACAAAGTATACTCTATGGACAATACGGCTACCAACGATAGTTTTGTTACATTTCACTCTTAGGATCTCGTCATCCACCTTCACAAAAAAAGGGGATTCTCCCATAAGGCCAATCTCTTAGGTGGCTCGTAGAAATGTTCTACTTTAGAGGATTTCAAGATGAACATGAGTAAAATCTAAATTAGCAGCGATTTTCGCGCAGCGAGATCACAAGTGGTATGTCACCACAAAATAACATTGTTTGAGGAAGCGCGCTTGAGCAGAGTAAATATAGTAGGCCTAGTGACTCAGGTCTAAACGAGGTACAGATTATTAATCGATTAAAACTGCACAATACAGGGAGAAAAAAACAAAACGATTTATTTCGTTGTATAAGGTACCTTTTGATGATAGAGCTAATGAATAACTGAGCTATGCTATGCAGGCTTACGAAGACATTGGATGTGCCCAGTTCTTATGTGAGAGCAGATAATCCAGTATTCTCTGCACGTATGATTTCTAAATTCCCTAGTGTCACTAGTCGATAATAAGAGAGCGACACCAAGATGCGAGATAGGGATGAATCTCTGCATACACTGATTAGTCATTTTGAGTAGGAGACTAGCGCAAAAAAACAAGGTTCTGGCAGTCTCCGGTGGTAGCTCATATCCGCTGGTCAGACACACACTGTTCATTATCTGTCCAATCATATGGAAAACTAAAGATTGTGTTAATCACCATTGATTAAAGAGAAGATTTGAGATAAGACCAATTCATCAATTTTGTAAAACCAGTAGGGGTGGTTTCTTATGGGGCTATGTGTACCTGCCCAAGATTCTATGTGGGAAAAACCTTACAGTGATATTTTCGTCGTTCGATCTCGAAACATCCTGAGTTCTAATTAAAACTAGAGTGACACTGAGTTCCCCCTAGCAAGACACATTTTGGAAGTACATAATGGCGAATAGAGGGTTCTAAAATTTTGGGTTATATGTGTGATAAAATCCTAGTGAAAGAAAGGGCGATATTGGATTTAGTTTTGGTGGCAGGAAGAGCAAGGATGGATATCACAGACCAATACTGAAACCTAAAGGCCTAAAACTAAGTGCTTTCTCGCATTTTCGTGGCATTCTGACATTTGACTCTTGTGCTGCATTCCCTATATAATAATTTTTGAAGAAACATGACTATCTGTGGATCTACAGTACGTCAAGTGGATATAGCACAGTTGAATATATGACTATGGAACTCATCAGAGTTCATTCAATGTGGGTTTTATATTTTTTTATATTTTTTTTTTTTCCCATCCCCGTCCATCTTCTCCTCGCGGCACCCCTCTCCCTCTCTACCCCTTTTGCCTCTCAAACGCTGTTTTTACCACTCAATTTAGTCCCTTGGGGTCCTTGTAATGAATTACCAGAATATTCATACAGACGAGGCCACGTTTTCTATTTAACAAATTAGGGATTGCATGTAATCTTTGTGCTTTGGCAAGGGACATTCATGATGTACTCATGTATGTAGAAGATTTATTGCTATCCTGACTGCTAGATTGGCGTGCGCTGACGTCTACTGTAACGAGTGCGGATGCACGCCTGATGCGGTGGCATTGAGGATACTGGACGTGTTCATTACACACATCTCCATGTGTGATGTGGTGGAACTCGATCTTAAGCTAGCAGCGGAGGCAAGAAATCTTCAATGCGAGAGTGGAACTTGTGTAGGTCCACCTGATCGGGAGGGATGGAGGGGCTAGCCCATAGGGCCCACTAGTATTAATTAAAATCCGAGTATGAATATTACATGTGAAGAGAAAGTAGTTTATGAATACTCATCCTTGAGACAGACAACAATGCTGGTACTACTGAAGTTACTGATGACGGTCTAGTCTAGTCATCTTTACGCTCGTGAACATGAAATACTGAACATAATTACATACATAGAGAGAGCGCTATCACGCTTTATATGGATGGTAGTAATCATCTCTCTACATCCACCATGCCAAACTCACTCGTCGGAGCATGGAAAAGAGAGCACGACGCTTCCCTCCTACACAGGCATCTTCTCCTATATATGTACAATCGCCATATTTCATCTCAGAAATAGAGCGATGCAGACCCCGCGTCAAGAACATCGTTCCACTGCGCACATTTGTTGTCACACTCTTCATACTATATTCATAAACGTACCTTCTCTTTCACATGCTATATATTCATACTCATCTTTAATACAATAATTGCGTAGAGCCCCTATGTCGCTCAAGCACCTCCCTCCCTCCCACAGTTTGACCCTACACACACTTTCCACACGTTCGCGATTATAGCATCTCCTACGGCTCACAGCTACTGACCCATGTCAATCTCACCAACATCCAATTGAGGGAGCATGGTAAGATAACCTAACCAGTATCCTCAAAGCACTGCACACATGCTGCAATCCGCCTCGTAACTAGACACCGCCGCACGCATGAACAATAAATTCTCTACATACATGAGTACACATGAACCCGAACTTATCCCGTTGCAAAAGCACTATACATGCATCCCTAATTTGTTAAATAGAAAACGTGGCCTCACTAGATGAATATTCCGATCATCATTACAGGACCCAGTTTGCAACTACATCATGACTGGAAAAAACCTATAGCGGCCACAAAGCGATGGAGACGACACTGTGGGCACGCGAGAACTATATTGTCTGCTGGTGCGGGACAAGCGAAGAAACTACATAAACAAAAACCAACAGCCACAATTACAGACTCCGCACAGTTACCCAACCCGTGCCACAGTATGACAGATTCAATACTTGGTGCTATATCCAGCTAATCGCCACGTCAAACTTAATCAGCCATAGATACCTTCGCTGTTTTCGTTCAAAACGCAATTATTATATACAGGTAGATCAGAACAAGTGCACTCCAAATTAACAATGACCGCGAAACAATGAACAAGCCTCTCTGCACGTATTACTGATGGCCCAATTAGACAGGCTTATTCAATGTATTGAGGTCTGTGTATCCATCTTGCCCTCTTCCTGCAGACATAAACACAGCTATCCAAATGCCGCCTTTCCCATCCCCAGAGCATTTGTTCACACCATATACCACCCAAAAAGATTTTAGCACCGATCCTACCTCTTTCCCCCGCTTATGCGTCATCTATCCAATTGTTTCTTGCTAGGGAGATCGTCACCTCTATTTTAATAAGTAACTCAGAATTCTTTCCGCGAGATCCGTACCGACACGAAACTCCTGTAGGTTTTTCTCACATAGATCTTGGGGCAGTACACATAGCCCCATAAAACCACCTCGCCACGTGGTTTTACATTGATGAATTGTCTTACTTCTCAAAGACACTCTCTCTTTTGCGAATGAGATTACAACAAAATCTACTAGCTTGTGTCCATCATGCTCACTGTACCAAGCATGAGCGACTCTTCGCTCACGAGGGTATCACTGCACAGCCTACCGACTCCTTAGAGACACTGTGGCATCGCCGTGACTGTTTTTTTGCCATCTCCCTCAAATGACTATGTACAATGAATTGCATCCTATAGCATTTCTTCCTCTTCACAGAGGTTTGTCCAACTAGGGTATTAATGCACATCATCCTCATGACAATAGACGATCATGCCATCAGAATGCTTGCCAAGATGCGTCTTTGCGTAAACATTTATTAGAAGACCATCATCGTTCATTGGGGCATGGCCTATCATCAGCGAGGTACCTATACAACGTGAATTGCCAATCGTTTTTTAGGACTGCTCTTCTATTTTCTGTTTTACATGCACAAGTTACTAATATGTCTTCTGTCACATCCAGCTTGCACAGCCCCTATCTAAACGCCTTCCTCAAACATTCACATTTTTCAGTGGATCCACTCCATGCCTGAAAACGTCTCTTTTAAGCGTATATACATTGGCTTCATTAGTGTGCAAATCCTACTAAGATGTCCTAAGAACAATTTCTACGGCGCCCAAGAAATTGGGGGGCGCCCTATGTGTTGAACGTCCCCTTGTTTATCTGTTGAACCGCGTCTTGGACTGAGGCTCATCTCAGACAATGTCAACAACATCATTGGTACGACCATAGAAGTTTGATCTCCGAACATATCTATTTCTGTCTGAACTCCCTGACTAGTAATATTTCCATGCCAACATGTGCATTTCAAGCCTCCAAAAAACTGACCATATGTTCCCCAGATAGAATTATTCGCGACGTGAATTATTCTCCATCCCGAAACTTTCATTATAATTCCGAGCCTAGAGTCATACCTACAAACATCATGATCTCACAGATTTTTCACACCAACTTCCACAAAGGCGTCAGAATATCCATCAATGAAAGCTCGCCTCCTAAAGATAAAAATTCCCGCATCTCGATTAATAACACATCAAAGTACGATTTTCGCGTGAAATACTAACAATTCTAGCCAACATCCTCCTTCTCTCCTAACCTAAAAACTAGATCTTCTGCCAAGAACTCTATATGCTCATCATCACAGAACTCTCTCTATCAGCGAGCACCTTTCTAACTGATAGTCGATAACACGCGTGCCATCAAACCAAAACAATAGTGATTGGCTGATATGTCCACAAACAATCACAAAATCCAATAGCTGTATAAACAAAAATCATTGTGTTCCGTAAATTGTTGTGACCTCTGTGTTCAAAAATACTTGCAATTTCCTTTTCAGGCCCAGGTTCTGTCTGATGTTACTGTACACGGGCTTTCTATTCTACGTCTACAACTTGCAAGAAGTTTACTCCTCAACCTCGGACGCTCTACGACATCGACTGTTAATTCATCATCACTGATGTGTAGCCTTCGTATCTTAAGATGCTGATAGGAAGTCCAATGCAACAAAGGGACAACTCTAGTACTAACGACGATCAATCATACGTGCTGGGTCCTTGTGTTAAATCATTGGTTTCTACCCTAGAGACTATCGGTCTTCTCCTGGTCATTGTGCACTAACCCCTCTTATGCACTTTTGGTACAAATGACACACTAAAACTAGTGTAGCAACACAGAGCGATTCACATGATGCAAGGAAATTTCTCACTCGGTCCTTCACCTCAGTCTACGAAGTAGCGTTTTTTACTCTTCAATTTCCCAAATCCAAATCCTTTTCAATTCTTCAGTTACTCATTGGTTGGGTGCCCTTTTGTGGATGCCTCCTCATAATGTTTCTGAATCACCAAGTATTCTCCTCAAACCATCAGTCCTATAGTCACTTTTATTTAGGATGAACAATATATTACCACCCTTGTACACTGGGTTTGTTACTTTACTATCTCCCTGTTAGATTGTAGTTCTGCAATAGCTACTTTCTTCCTCCCATTTTAAATTTAAAGAGATGGTTTCGTTGGTCTGTGACGTGATGCTGAAGTTTCGTTTTATGACTATCTTAACGTTACTACTTCCACAATCGTATCCAATAAATTATATTGTGATACACACTTCGGGCAGGTGAATTCCCTAGATTTTGCTTCAATTGTCAAAGGTGTATAATCAGCAATATGGGTTCTCCTTCACCTTCAATCCTGCAATTGTTCAAGATCACCCACATATGTTTTTCCCCTGCCATACCCTGTCCTCTAGTTAGTCCTGCACAACGTGTGTTGATCAATCTCATACTCTTTCATTTTAGATAGACTAATTTTATGACAAAGTGCCAACTTTCTAGGCAAAAAGATTTCTGAAGAGATCTTTTACCATACAAAATTCATTGAAATTTAAGCAGGGCTATGGTGGGCATGTGAAGCGTAAGAACCGTATGACAACAGCCTGTACTTCTGAACTTTTCGCGAGTTAATTCTATGAGAGGATAGACAGGATTGGGGATTTCCACCGGTTGCAGATATGTGCTAGGCCCGGATCCGGTTCTGTATATTACTCAATGATACAAGTGTATCGCCCTTCACTCCATATCTATCACTGTATCGCCTCAAGACGGAATCCTTGGTGGTTCTAGCCGATAAAAACAACAGTGCGGAAGTATTTGCGTCTGAGATCTGGCGAGCGTTGTCTCCTGCTTCGCGTTCATTCAATACCTTATCTGCGCACCCATTCGCAGGTCCTTACACCTCGGTGGCCGTATTTTCTGTACATCGAACCATACTTAAGATCATTCTGATCCTGTCTCCCCCCGCCATAGCCCCGCATCGCTCCTCACCAGGAATGCAAGAACAGCGCAGTGCACTAATTTGTAATAATTTCAGTGTTATACCCACTGATACCCTCCACCCGATTGACATACCTTGGTTCCTTTCTGATGATTCTGACCTCTTGCACTGCCGTGTAGTCAGTCTAACATAGTACGTCTGTTTCTAGTTTATGCGTTCTTTTCCCCCGTTCAATTGTCACAACCGAGCTGTTTCCTGTCTCTCTGCACCCTATCCTCCAGCACTGAACTCTTTCATATCCTTCCCCTGCGTATAGGCTATTAAAGAACCTGTGAGGATTCTTCACAGCATGCGGCTGAGGCTCCTGAGGAATCTCTCAACGAGAGAGATCCTCGCGACAATACCCAGCATTAGAGACTACTTGTCTACATGTGTACAATCTAACTACATTTTCCAAATATAAACCTGAATATCGATCTGAGAACGAAGAAGTCTTTGCGATCAACCTCGCTACAGCAACCTTATTTGTTTCTTCATAGTTGACTCGGGCTTTCGTGCATAACTAAATTCTCTTCATCTCAAAGATAATTGCTATGTTTCGGTATAGTGATAATGATTGTTCTCATGTCAGGGAAATCTGTATAAGTATTATCCTCTCTGGTCGCGTTTACTCTTAATCTAGTCTCCAATTAGGTTCTCTCATTTCTACGGTAGTTGTTGGCTCTTACTGCGCTCGTTCAATTTATTAAAGAAATTCTACATTCTATACTTCATAGACCAGAATCATTGATCATAGAATTTTCGAGAGCATCACTTTAGTCAGTTTTTTTTCCCTATCGCCTTGTCTTAAAAATGGATTCTCTCACGAGTAACGATGTGTATTTAGGCTCGCCCCTCTCGCCTTTTTTTTGTGTGCTGGACCCGTAATGACAACTTACCCCACTCTCCCATATCCTCCGACCATCTACTTCTCATCTCTATCTCAGGCCCTTCCACACCCCCCACATACTCACGTGATTCTCTCGCCACACTTCTTCGGAAAAAAGACCAGATGGATCCGCAATGTCTCATCGATCATCATCATGCAAACACAGGTGACGTTGTGTCGTGGCCTTGTGTAATTCTTCAACCTAGAAGCTCGGGCTACAAGCAATAGGTGCAATGCCAAAGGCCGTGGCCGCCCGCCCGGAGTGTTTGCCCGGATTGACCGGCTTCCTTCACCTCCTCTAGGTGGCTCATAACTGTGCGTCAGAGCAGATCAATATCATCCTCTTGATCTTTTAACTATGCCTTCTGACCCGCAACCAGCATTTTGTCATCAAGAGTGTCTTCAAGACAATGGTATTATCCACCAGTTGGTGGGGTACACACAAGTTGACATTTGGGGCTGCTTTCAATGTTGGACGTATGCTATGATGCTGATGAACTGACAACCATTTGTGGGCCTTTGACAGTGGATGAGCGAGGAGGTTAAGTACTGCCTAGACTGCAGTTGCATTAACCATTAAGGACAGAATTGGCGAGACGAGGATGTTCGTTACATAGATTCACTGGGCCGCTGACCCAGCGATGACAGGCCTGACTTCCTGGCAGACTGGACGATCCGCTGGCATGCGTGTATGTCGCCAGCACTGTGGAAGGAGCACACTTCTGCATCGAACCTCTAACCCTCCATGTGCTACCCCCCTCTTTTTGCTCGCATACCGACCTGCATTTCGCTCCAAGTCCATAAATATAAAAATTTGAGAAGGTAAGGGAATAGTTTTGGGAAAGTCTCTTAATTAAAAGACTCAAAACACAGCTATTCTCAAATCCCTCTAATTCTAATCAAGACAACATTCTGAATTCAATATAACTGCAAGGTGTCTATCAACAAATCTGGACAGGCATAAGTCCAAAAAACACGTATCTGTTATGTTTTGGTATAATAAAATGGTGAGTTTTTTGCACCATTTCCAATTCACCTGTGGATTAATATAGGAATTGCTGTTTAAAGGATTTACGTAGATGGCTGCGTTCAATGAACAGTTACCTGTGGATGCGCAAAATGGCAAAAACACCGTATCTGATTATGTTTTTTCGTATAATACACGGTATTTTTTGCATCCTTTCAAATTCACCTTGGTGAATATAGATTCTTGATTTTAAGAGTTTACGTAATGCTGCGTCAATGAACAGGTACTGGGTGCGCGAAGAAGTCCAAAAACACGTATCTGTGTAATGTTTTCGTGTACATACACGTATTATTTGCACCATTCAATTCCCTGTGTGTGAATATAGTAAGATTGCTGTTTTAAGATTTACAGTAGATGCTTCCGTCAAATGAAACATACAGGTGCGCAAAAGGCAAAAAACACCGTATCTAGTTTATGTTTTTGATATAATAAACTGTAGTTTTTTTGCACCTTTCTCAATTCACACTGTTGTGAATATAGAATTGCTGTTTCTTAAGATCTACGTAGATTGGCTGCGACAATTGAACAGTACATGTGTGCGCAAAATGTCAATAAACTCGTAACAGTTGATGTTTTTTTTTTTTGGATATAATAATACTGTATTTTTTGCACCTTTCAAAATTCACGCTGTGGAGGAATATAGAATTGCTGTTTTAAGATGTTACGTAGATGCTGTGCGTCAAAGAAGCATACTGGGTGCGCAAAAGAGTCAAAAAACACCGTAACTGTTATGTTTTGATAAAATAAACGGTATTTTTTGCAGCCTTTCAGTTCAACTCTGTGGTGAATATAGAATTGCAGTTTTTTAAGATTACGGTAGATGGCTGGCATCAATGAACATAACTGGGTGCGCAAAAGTCAAAAAAACACGTGAACTGTTATGTTATGTATATAAATAAAACTGTATTTTTGCAACCTTTCTTCACCTGTGGTGAATAAAGAATTGGCTGTTTAAAAGATTTACGTATGATAGCTGCGTCAATGAACAGTACTGGGAGCCGAAAAGTCAAAAAACACGTAACTGTTTATGTTTTGGATATAATAAACTGTATTTATTGCAACCTTTCAAAATTCACCTGTGTGAATATAGATTGCTGTTATAAAAAGATTTACGGTAGATGTGCGTCAATGAACAGTACTGGGGTGCGCAAAAGTCAAAAAAACACGTATCTGTTATGTTTTCTTA
Organism: Phyllomedusa bahiana; assembly: GCA_025379985.1. Classification (NCBI taxonomy): domain Eukaryota; kingdom Metazoa; phylum Chordata; class Amphibia; order Anura; family Hylidae; genus Phyllomedusa; species Phyllomedusa bahiana. The sequence continues at coordinate 21,146 of JAODAL010041910.1, forward strand.
TAATAACAACGTAATTTTTTGGGCATAACCTTTCAAAATCACCAGTGGTGAATATAGGAATTTGGCTGTTTTAAGATTTACTAGATGCTGCGTCAATGAACATTACTGGTGCGCAAAAGTCAAAAAACAAAACACCGTAACCTGTTATGTTTTGATATAATATACTGATATTATTTGCACCTTTCAATTCACCTGTGGGTGTATATAGAATTTCTGTTTGTAAGATTTACATTAGATGCTGCGATCAATGAAACAGTACGGGGTGAGCAAAAGTCAAAAAACACGTAACTGTCTATGTTGTTGATATAATAAATCTGTATTTTTTGCACCTTTCAATTCACTCTGTGTTGAATATATAATTGCTTGTTTTAAGAATTACGTAGATGCTGCGTCCAGGAACAGTACTGGGGGCGCAAATGTCAAAATACACGTAACTGTTATGTTTTGATATAATAAACTGTATTTTTTTTTAGCACCTTTCATTCACCTGTGTGAATATAGAATTGCTGTTTTAAGATTTACTTGATCGCTGCGTCAATGAACGATTAACTGGTGCGCAAAAGTCCCAAAAAAACACGTAAACCTGTTGATGTTTGGTGGATATAAATACAACTGGGTAAATTTTTGCCCCTTTCAATTCACACCCTGTGGTGGAATATAGGATTGCTGTATTAAGATTTAACGTAGAGGCTTGCGTCAATGAACGCAGTACTGGGTGTCGCAAAAGTCAAAACAAACACGTAACTGTTTATGTTATTTGATATAAAAAACTTTTATTTTTTGTGCACCTTTCAATTTCACCTGTGGTGAATATAGAAATGCTTAATATATAAGATTTTAACGCTTAGATGCTGCTTCAATAGAACAGTCACTGGGTGTGCGTCAAATAGTCAACAAACAGCGAAATCGTGTGATTATGTTATTCTTATATGATTACCAACGGTATTTTTTTGCACCTTTCCAATTCAACGCTGTGGTTGAATATAGAATTGCTGTTTTTAGAAGATTTAACTAGATGCTGCGTCAAAGAACAGTACTGTGGGTGCGCAAAAGTCAAAAAACACGTTAACGTTATGTTTTGATATAAAAAACGGTATTTGCTTTTGCACCTTTCAATTCACCTGTGGTGGAATTAGAAATTGTGCTGTTTTAAAGGGAATTTATACGTAGATGCTGGCGTCAATGAACAAAGTCACTGGGTTGTGCAAAAGTCAGAAAAACACGAACTGATATGATTTGATATAATAAACTGTATTCTTTTTGCACCTTTAATTCACCTCACCTGAGTGTGAATATAGAATTCTGCTGTTTTAAGAATTTACAGTAGATGCTGCGTCAATGAACATTACTGTGTGCTTGCAAAAAGTTCAAAAAACACGTAACTGTTTTTAGGTTTTGAGTATAATAAAAAACTGTATTTTTTGCACCTTTCAAATACACCTGTGGTGATAAATAATTGTGTTTTAAGATTACTCGTAAAATGTGCTGCGTCAATGAACATTACTGTGTGCGCAAAGTCAAAAACACGTAACTGTATGTTTTATAATAAAGAACGGTATTTTTTTTTTGCACCTTTCAAATCACCTTTGGTTGAATAGAATTGTCTGTTTTAAAGATTTACCGCGATTGAATTTGGCTGCGTCAATGAAACATACTGGGTTTGAGGCAAAAGTCAAAAAACAGCCACGGTATCTGTTATGTTTATCGTATAATACACGGAAGGTATTGTATTTTGTTTTCACCGTTCAATTCACCAGTGGTGAATATAGAAAAGCTGTTTTGAAATATAATAAGAAAGATTTTACACCCCTTAGATCTTGCGTCAATAACAGTAACTGGTGTGCTCAACAAAGTAAAAATACACGTAACTGTTATTGTATTGATATAGATAAAACGTTATTTTTATTTTATTTTGCACCATTCGAACAAATTCACCCTGTGTTGAATATAGAATTGCTTTGTTAAAAGTTTAAACCACCCGTAGATTGCTGGCGTCAAAAGAACAGTACTGGTTGAGTTCAAAAGTCAAAAAAACACGTAACTGTTATGTTTTTAATATAATAAAGGTACTGTTTCTATTTTTTGCAACCTTTCACAATTCACACCTTTGGTGAATATATAGAATTTGCTGTTTTAAGAGATTTAACGTAGATGCAGCGTCAATGATACACATTACTGTGGTGTCGAAAAGATCAAAAAACCCAACACTGTCGTAACAGTTTATGTTTTGCAGATCATACATAAACTGGCGAATTATTATGCACCTTTCTCAAAAATACACCTGTGGTGAAAATGAAAATTGCTGTTTTAAGATTTACCGTAATTCTGGGCGGGTCAATGAACAGTACTGGGTGTCTCAAAAGTCAAAAAGAAACGACGTAACTTTTAAGTTTTTGATAATAAGACTGTATTTTTTTTGCAACCTTTGACAATCACCTGTGTGTGAATAAAGAATTGCTGTTTCTTAAGATTTACGTAGATAGGCTGGCGCGGTCAATGACGCAGTACTGGGAGTGCGCAAAAGTCGAAAGAAGACACGTATCGTGTTTCATGTGTTTCGTATAATACACGTAATTTATTTGCAAACCTTTCAACACAATTCACCTGTGGTTGAATATAAGAATTTGCTGGTTTTTAAAAAGATATACGGTAGATGCTGCGTCAATGAACATTACTGGGGTGCGCAAAAGACACAAAAACACGTAACTGTTTATGTTTTATGATATAATACACGGTATTGTTTTTTTACTTTTTTTGCACCTTTCAATTCACCTGTGGTGATTACAGAATTGCTGTTTATAAAGATTTACGTAGAATCAGCAGAATACAATGAACGCATTAGCTCGGGTGTGCAAAAGTCAAAAAAAACAACGTAACTGTTTATGTTTTTGATATCAATAAAACGAGTGAGTGTGCGAGCGTCTGTATTTTATGCATCGACCTTTGCAATTCACCCTTGGTGAATATGAAAATTGCTGTTTTAAGATTTACGTGTAGTGCTGCGGAGACAAATAACAATGTATATCGGGAGTTCGCAAAAGTCAACAAAACCCGAAACTAACTGTTATGATATAATCACACCACACAACCCGCGCGTAGGCAAAAACCCATGTATCTTGATAGGTGTTGGCCAAATGAACTTCTATTTGCACCATATCAATGTCAGGCATGTAGGTGAATATAGAAATGCATTTTTAAGATTATACGTATATGCAGCGTCAATGACAGTACTGGGTGGCAAATAGTCAAAAAACACTTTATCTGTTATGTTTTCGAGATAAAAACACGTTATTTTTTTGCAACCTTTCCAAAATTCCCCAGTGTTGAATATAGAAATTGCTTGTTTTAAGATTTACCGTAGGGATTCTGCGTCAATGAACATAATTCTGGGTGCTCAAATTCAAACAAAAAAAAACACGTTAACTGTTATGTTTTGATATAATAACAACGTGTAACTGTTTTTATGGGCAACCTTTCACATTCACCTGATGTGGAAATATAGAATTGCTGTTTTAAGATTTTTAACCGTATATGCAGCGTCAATGGAACAGTACTGTGGTGCTCAAAAGTCAAAAAAAAAACACTTAATCTGTTAAGTGTTTGGATTGTATACATAAAAACTGTATTTTTTTTTTTTTTTTTTTTTGTTTTGCACCTTTTTTGTCCCAATCAACCACTGTGGTGAATATAGAATTGGCAGATTTAGATTTACCGTAGGGGGTGGGGATAGTCTAGCTAGCGTTCAATGTACAGTACTGGGTGCGCAAAAGTCAAAAAACACTAACTGTTTATGTTGGATATAATAAACTGTATTGTTTTGGCAAGAACAACCTTTTCAAATTCACCTGTTGTAATAATAGAGATGTGCTGCTTTTAAAGATTTCACGTAGAGTGCTCTCAATTAACAGTACTGGTGTGCGCAAAAGTTCAAAAAACACGTAACTGTTATGTTTTGATAATAATAAGACGTGGGTATTTTTTGCACCTTTCCAATTCACCTGTGGTGATATGAATTGCTGGTTTTAAGATATTCGGTAGATGCTGCGCATGAACAAGTACTGGGTGGTCGCAAAATCAAAAAACACCGTACCTGTTATGTTTTGATATAATAAACTGTATTTTTGCACCTTTCAAATTCACCGTGTTGAGAATATATAATTGCTGTTTTAAAAGCTTTACTTAGTGCTGGTGCGTCAATGAACAGTACTGGGGTTTGCGGGCAAAAGTCAACAAAAAACGTATCTGTTATGTTTTCGTATAATCACACTGTAGTTTTTTTGACCTTTCAATTCAACCTGTGTGGTGAATATAGAATTGCTGTTTTAAAAGAAGATATACACTGTAGAGGCTTGGCGTCAATGAAACAGTACTGTGTGACGGCAAAAGTCAAAAAAACACGTAACTGTTGATGTTTAGATATAAATAAACTGGTATTATTTTGCACCTTTCAATTCATCCTTGTGGTGGAATATAGAAATTGCTGTTGTAAAGATTTACGTGATGCCATCGGGCGGTGGTCAATGAACGAGTACTGGTGCGCAAAAGCTCAATAAAAACAGATAGTGTAATCTGTTATATTTTCCGTTATAATACACTTATGTTTTATGGCACCTATCAATTGCAACCTGTGTTGAGATTATATATAGAAATGCTGTTTTAAAAAGATCTTACCGGACTACACGTATATGTCTGCAGCGGTCAAGAGACATACTGGGTGCTCAAAAGACCAAAAAACACGTAACTGTTATGTATTTGATATAATAAACTGTTATTTTTTTTGCACTTTCAATTCACCTGTTGGTTAATATAGAATATTGCTGTTTTATAATTACGTAGATTCTGCTTCAATGAACAGTAGCTGGTTGCGCAAAAGTCCCAAAAAAAACTCACGTAACTGTGTATGTTTTGATATAATAAACTGTATTTTTTGCACCTTTCAATGTCACCTGTGGTTGAATATAGAATTGGCTGGTTTAGTAATATTTACTTAGAACGCTGGTCAATTAAGCATGGTACTGGTGCCGCAAAAAGTCAAAAAACACGTAACTGTTATGGTTTGAGTATGATACATATAACTGTGTTTTTTTTGCACCTTTTCAATTCACCTGAGGTGATATAGAAGATTGCTGTTTAAAAATTTTAAAGATTTACTGTAGATGCTGCGTCAATGACAGTAACTTGTGCGCAAAAGGTCAAAAAACACAACCGTAACTTTTATGTTTTGATATAATAAACGTTATTTTTGTGCACGCCTTACAATTCACCTGTGTTGAAGTATAGAATTGCGCTCTGTTTTTTAAGATTTACGTAGATGCTGTGGGCGTCAATGAACAGTAACTGGGACGCAAAAGGTCAAAAAAAAAACACGTATCTGTTATGTTTCCGTATAAATTACACGGTATTTTTTGCACCATTCAATTCAACCTGTGTTGACTATAGAATTGCGTGTTTTAAGATTTACGTAATGCTAGCGTCAATGAACATAGCCTGGGTGCGCAAAAAAGTTCAAAAAACATCGTACTTTGATGTTTTGAATATAATAAACTTATTTTTATTTGCACCTTTCAATTGCACCGTGGTGAATATAGAATTGCTGTTTTAAAAAATATTTAGCGTAGAGCAGCGTCAAAGAACAGATAACTGGGTGCGTCAAAAGACAAAAAAACTTTATTGTTATTGTTATCGTGATAATTACACGGTATTTTATTGCCCTTTCGAATTCACCTTTGGGTGAAATAGAATTGGCTGTTTTAATATTTACGTATATCTTGCGTCAATGAACAGTACTGGGTTGCGCAAAATTCAAAAACACGTAACAGTTTATGTTTTGATATAAATAAACTGTATTTTGTGGCACTCTTCAATTCACCAGTGGGTGAATATAGAATTGCTGTATAAGATTAGTCGTAATGCCTTGTGGCCTGCGGACGGGTAATGAACAGTACTGGTTCGCAAAAGTCAAAAAACACGTATCTTTTTATGTTTTTTCCGTACTAATACACCGTATTTGTTGCATCCTTTCATCAATTCACCTGTGGTGAATATAGAAATGCTGTTTTAAAGATTTACCTAGATGCAGCGTCAATGAACAGTAACTTGTGGGTGCGCACAAGTCAAAAAACGACGTAACTGTAATGGTTTTGTATATAATAAACTTATTTTTTGCGAACCTTTGCAATTCCCATGTGTGAATCTAGAATTTGGTCTGTTTTAAGATTTACGTAGATGCTGCTGCAATGAACAGTACTGGGTTTTTTAGCGGCAAATAGTCAAAAAACCACGTAACTGTTATTTTTGAGTATAATAAACAGGTATTTTTTATTGTTGCACCTTTTCGTTCAAATTCACCTGTATGTAATATAGAATTTGCTGTTTTAAAAGATTTACTTAGATGCTGGCGACATGAACAGTACTGGGTGCGCAAAAGTCAAAAACACAGTAACTGTTATGTTTTGATATAATAAACTTGAATTTTTTTGCACCTTTCACAAATTCACCTGTGTGAATATAGAATTGCTGTTTTAAGATTTACCGCGTAGATTCTGCGTCAATGAACATACTCGGGTGCTGCAAAAGTCAATAAACACGTAACTGTTATGTTTTTGATATAATAAACGTATTTTTTTTTGCACCTTTCCAATTCACCTGTGGTGAATATAGAATTGGCTGTTTTAGAAAAAAAGATTACGAGTTTCTGGCTTCAATGAACAGTACTGGGTGCCAAAAGTCAAAAAAACAACACGTATCCAAGTTTATTTTTTCGTATAATACAACGGTATTTATTTGCACACCTTTCAATTCACCTGTGGTGTAATATAGTGTGAAGTAAATATGTGTTGAACTAATAAACTTGCACTTGCTTATTAACTGTGAAATATCCCCAAGTTTTTCTGCCTGTGTGTATTCTCTCATTATTTAACCACTTAATTTCTCTGATAAATATTTCCCCACCTTTTTTGCACATCTACAAAGAAGTTTTTTATTTTTGTGCTCCTTAAAAGGTCATCTCAGAGCTAAAAAGGGCATAATTTGCAGGAACGTGACATCCGTTAGTAGTGCTTCCCAAGGATTTAACATCTGCTTATAAGTTCTCTTTATTAAGAAAGGCTTAAACAATTGAAAATCAACTGAAGCTGTGGATGAGACTCTTTCCCCCCAGAGACAGCTGGGACCAGATGAACTGTGACTTAAAATCAACCTATTATGGAGCAATAACATTCCGCCGTATCCACTCTCTTTCACTTCGCGCCTGGCTCTTCATTCTTGATTGTAGTTTATACAAAAATGTTTGTGAAGTATTCTAGTGATTCAGGTATGCTTGGAACATTGAACGAAATTTGACCCAGAACCCTGTGTCTGACACATATTCTTTCATATCGATTTCGGGCCTGAATATAAAGTTCCTCCCGCTCGTAATTTGAATACCGGGGGGGTGGCAAACGGGTGAACCCCCAATATATGTGGGATGGGTGAGCGAAAAACCGACCCCCCCAACATTATGGCTCGCGCATCCCGTGGGTCTGGCTCCTAGTGATTCTAGGTACCCCCCTGATTGACCCGAACCACCACGGTCGATTTGAGGATCGGAGGATATCAAATTGAGGACTGCAGGCCTCTAAAGGTCTCGGTTAGTTTGATGCATTTATAGTATTTAACTACCTTTGCCATTTGATATCTCGCGTGTTATTAGAAATGCTGGGTATCTGGTCCGCCGGGTGGTCACATTAAAAATGCTCAAAACCTAGAAACTGTTGATTACCACCAGCCCGGCTACGTTTCAACTTAGTTTTGCTGTGACTTCCAGTAGTTCGGGATTGTCACTGTTTTAGTCACTAACCCATTTGCCCCGTATGGTTTAGCTTAAATAATAGGTGGGAACCTTCAACAGTCTCTAGTGTTAATTGTTTGATTGGTACGGGAGACTCCGTCCGGGTTTTTTTGGCAAGGATCTGTTTAATATTGTTAAAGTAATATTTCCAGAGGGACCCGGTTAGAAATAATTCCACTAGGGATTATTCTGAAACAATATAGGGTATACCATATTGTTCGGGCAAAGAACCGGGGAAGATTACTGTGTCCCCCACAGTGATGGGCAAACAAAGGAAGGTGGGACTAATATAGTTGGTTAAGTCAGGGAAACTTTTTTATTTTGATAGAATCCTTGTGTTGATTGTAGACCTGGGGATCTGGGGCACAGACCGTTGGTCCCCACGGGCTGTGTACTCCCTTTGTCAGTTTTGTGAGACCATCCCCAAGTATAGAAACAAACTTGTTTAAGAGCTTCACAAAGAGGCATAAGTTGCGCTGAAGGGGCAGAGACTGTTTAAAGAGGATTGTATGTAGAAAAGAAGGGAAAAAGTATGTCTAAAAGAAATGTAAAAAGAGTATTGAAAAAATGCATTCCCGAATGTATAAATTGGTGGGATTTGTCAAAGAAGGAAGATTGCAGAAGCCTATCTAAGGGTATTGGAGAAGCAAAGAGGCAGTTATCTGACAAAGGAATTGGGTTTGGATAAATGTGCACAGGCTCACATCACGTAGTTTGGGCCAAAAAGTTTCCAAAAAGAATGTTTTGTGTGGAAGTTGAAAGTGTTGGAGGGAAGGATAAGGCAGGAAAACTGTATGGATAAATTTTTTCTGTTTAGTTAGGTTAAGAAAAAAGGCTGGCATCAGGGTTAATTTTTATGTTCAAGCTACAACCACTTGTTATCTTTCCAACAAACACTGAATTCTTGGGCAGAGTGTATAAAACCATTGGGCTTCGATTCAAAGCCTCTGTTATGGGGTTGGTAGCTGCTGGGCGGGGGACATTTCTCCCCATCGGCTCTAAGGTTGTAATGAGAAATGTATCGCTCAGTCAAAGACAGTGCAGTCGGATTTTGATCGAAGAGGAAAGATAGTAAAACATAATATATATGAGACTTGAGAGAAAAAAAAAAAAGCATAATTAAACGCCTTTGTTGTAATGTTATACCATGAATATAAGCTAGCATTTCGGAGACATCCATAGCACAGAAAGAACAATGAAGTAGCTTCCCCAATTCCACGCCCGCCCCTAAAGACCCCAAAAACCCCCGAGAGGTAGAGTGGATACCCGCAGTGCTGTGTCTCTACCCGCGTTTTGTCAAGGGGGGTTTCGGGAATGGTGAGGGGCCCCGTCGGCTCTGTACGCCCCCGTGCACCTGGGACCTGAATACAATCTGGAAAGGTGGGATCCCCCAAGCCCTCAGGTTGCAAGTTAAAGAAATCACCCAGACAAGGGTTGGTGGTCATTGTACTGGCTTCTCAACATCTCACACTACGTTGGGCTCATAGGGGGACTCAAACCACTATCAGTTTGGAGGCCATAGGTAACACCCTCCCTGCCAGACCCTCAAAAGTCACAACCGAGGGGGGTTTGCACAGATTATAATGAAAAGCTGGTTTCGAGGCTAATCCAGGACTTGTGAGAATAATCAGAAGGAGAAGGGCCAATTGGAGACTGGATCTGCTATCCCTGACGGTGCCGTCAAGTGAGATTCTGCGCCTTGTCACGTTTATCAATCCATGCTGTTGTGGACCGGTCCTAAGTGGAAAAGATATAGACAAGGAAACTAATTCATAGAGTTACATCTGCTATTAACTAGATTCTTTAGGATTTGGTTAATGAGCTAGATGAACATCAATGCATGACAAGCCGGACTCTCCCTCGCCACTTATTCTCCTCTGGTAGTCTTTAAAGTTTTTCCTACAAAATTATGCAATTTATTACACTGAAGGCCGATAACCCACTGGGTGTCCCAGATTTCCTCAGGTACATACTTAGCTGGATTGGGAAGAGGGCGCATTCATAATTGCCCCCTTCGCCTGTGCCGAAGTAACAGTCCCTTCCCCTGACGATGATGATCGCTTTGATTCTTTCTAGTATCAGACAACCTGCCCTGTTAATCTTAACTTGAAGCGTACCTTCTTCAGCCCATGATTGCCACTAAATACAGGATAATACGCACTGCAGAAGGCATGGAATATGAGACCCTGTTTGGACCCGGCAGGATGTCTGAAGTGGTATAGGCGTACGCTGTGCCCTAACTTAGCCATATCTTCAGTTATAATAGTCCCTAATGAACCCATTACCAGATTTCCACCTACCATTTTCCCTACCAAACAGCGTACCAACAGGTACTTATGACTCAAGGTCCTGACGATGTTGGACAACTGCCAGTAACCTCTTTCTGTGTCAGTTTGTCTCAAGAAGAAGGCCTGAAGATTCAGATCCATACCTTACTAAACGTTGGTGTCCCCCTAATATCCGTACAATCACCGATGTAACCACGCCTCTGGAGACCTCTCCCTCTCAAGACCATTCTGGAAACCCCGCCCCTTGGGGGGGGGGGGGGGGAGGGCAACTATTTCACAGCATGTCTGGATACCAGTTTCTACGGGTAAGTCAACAATCTCCCCAGCCTTCTTCAAGTCATCCATGGCTCACAAATCCTCTATGGACGACAAAAACTGGCAGATATAGTTCCTTTGTGGCATACCTTGCAGTTTTCATACCAAGCAACCACCCCATTATCTGGCATGTCATTGCAACAACAGCTCACCCCCCGAGAGCACATGACACATCAACTTACCGTGCGCTTGACAGTGCTCTCTCCTGTTTAACAAACCATCACAATATCTCCTTCAAAAACGTTGCACTGTTCTGAATCCAGCCACTCTTCTTCCACTACACAAGGGGGAAGAGAGAAATAGATATACAGGCAGTGGAATATTAATCCCGGATAGGACTACCATGGACATGACTAACCCCTTGCAAGTGAACAGACTGCAAAAGCCCCAAAAAATTCACGAGTGTGTGACTGAATGAAATTCGCCCAAGCGGAACTCAGACCCGTTGGACAGATGGTTCAAGACATACTGCTACTGAAATGGGACTTTTTTCATACAGGATTTGCAGATAAACCCACAGAAGAGTAAGAAATCCGTCCTCATGGCAGAAGCACTTCCCCGGGCAGCTTATTCAGCTCCAAATTGCTGATTACAAGCTCTGGAGGAAGCCTGTTAGAAATGGCCAAAAGGAAAGACAGCCAATATATGGACTTGAATTCAAGGAATGGCCTATTCATAGCACATGACTTTGGACTCAATGCTGAAAACTAAGAAGGGAAACATCACAGCAGCTGGACACGCCCAGTCAAAGCATGTGCAGGAACAGATCCAATCTCTAATGGCCGGTGCACAGTTTTGAACTGCCCACAAATGTGCCATCTAAGGTTAAGCCCCGCGATGGCAAAGTGAAAGACAGACAAGACACCTAGGAAAAACCAGACAGCAAACCCAAGCCGGCAAAGCGGCAGCTCTTGTTGAGGTGTCCATCTCCAATTGGCTTGGATCCAGCCCATTATGGTAACCACCAGAGTCTCAGCCGTAGCCGAGAAGAAGAATTCATAAACAACAGTAACTGACACCTCCAGCCTCTGATTGGAATGGTCCGTCTGGGCCCCTTCAAGAAAGAATATCAGCAACAACATCTGGCAACTGCAAAGAGAAACAACGTGGAAGAAAGATGGAGCAACCTCTCGAAAGAGGAGATTTGGAAGTGGCAAAGACGCTTGTCCTGTTTACCCCTAACGATGGTAACCTGCCAGTTTGCAGCGCTTGCCCCATGGGAGCTACTCATATCGTTGAGAGAGAAAGTCAGGCACTCCGAGCAATGTGCAGAAGTTTTACCGATGCTCCAGGAAATCCATTCCATTGTTGGCAGCCTACAAACAAGCATGGTACAAATCAGAAGCCACCTGCAACCCTTCCCCCACTGCACTCAAGTTCCCAGCAGGCAACTTGCGAAGCACAGAATCATTCCCCCCCCCCCCCCCCCCTTCCAAAGGAATTTCAAGTTGTACCACGAGCCAGATGCCAAAGAGTTGGAAGTATTTAATATTTTTGGGTAGCAATAGACATGTTTTCAGGATTGGCCAGAAGCCTACCCCAGTTACAAGCATGATACACTCATAAGTGACGGCAAAGAGTTGATTTACTGAAAAAAGGAAAAAAAATGCTTGTCGATTTGGAAACCCTCAGTTGATCTAGTCGGACCATGTCCAGCATTTCTCTTCCTCGGGTTTCCATTCTTTTTTGTTTTTCCCCCCCCCGAGAACTTTGGAACATGTTATGGGTAGATTTATGCTCTCCCCCACACCCCTTACCGACATCCCCAAAGCCTGCGAAGGTAGAAAGGAATGAATGGGACCCTCAAAATTGGGTGGGTTGGGCCAAATCAATGAAAGGGGGGTTTTTAGATGGTTTGGGAGGAGACTAAGAGGGTTTTTTCATGGTGTTTTAAAGGAAATTTTGGGGCAAAAACTTTTAGAAGGTAGGGGGTTGATTTCACTTCTTCCAAAAAAAAAGGGGCACAAAAATTCTGGGTATCCCACTTTCGGCCTTGAGGCCCAAAGTCTTGGAAAGGCGTTTTTTAGATGGTGGTGGAATTTTTCAGGGGGTTCCCTTGGGGGACAAAAATTAAAAGGCCCCCAAGGGGAAAGGGGTCGACCCCATTTCAGCCCCCGGGCAAACCCAGCTTCGGGGATTTATTGGGGATTTGGCCTTTCTGGTGCGAAAGGGGTTTGTGATCCGGCGGGTTCATTGGGAAAAAGGAATAAGCCAGGGAAGGGGACCACTTTTAATTCCCCGGGAAAAGGGGATTTAAATGCGTTAAATTTTTTTTGGCAAAGGGACGGGAAGGGGGTTTGGTTAAGGAAAAAATTGAAAATTTTTAGGAAAACATAAGCAGGAGGAGAAAAGGGTGGGGGGGGATTTGGAAGGCTTTCCCATAATTGTCATCATTTCTTCCCCAAAAATTGTTAAGTGTAATAAATTTTTTCCTTGTAAATTCTTTTGCCCTTAGCCCCCTTTTCCCCAATAAAAAACCCGTGCAAGGGGTTTTATCGGTACGGTCCCCCCTTGGTTTCCCTTAAATTTTCCCCGGGGGAGTCAACCGCTTTTTCCTTTTATAACTGGAAAAACCCCCTGTTGGAAAGGGGTGGGGGGGTTTTTAAATCCCCCCCCCGGGAGGGTAAAACCCCAGCCCGGGGGAACCCCTTCCTTGCCCCTTGGGGTTTTAAAAAGAAAGGGACTTGGGCCCCTTTGATTGTTCCCGGTGGGGGGGGTACAACCGGGGGCCCCCCCTTTTTAAAAACCCCCCGAAAAAGGGGTTGGACCCCGGGGGTTTCCCACCCCCCCGGGGTTTTTTGGGGTTTAGGGGGGGAGGGGGGGGGGGAAAAGGGGGGAACTTGCCATCTTGTTCCATGTTTGCTTTCTTCTTTTTTAAATATTAAAAGGGGTAATTTTTTTTTTTTTTTCTCTCAAGTCTCATATATATTTTTTTTTCCCCTTTTCTCTTCGATCAAACAACGATGCACTTTCTTTGACTGGCGCTACAATTTTCTCTTTTCCCTTAGAGCGAGGGAGAAATGCCCCCCGCAGCAGTCCCCCTAAAAGGGCTTTGAATCGAAGCCAAGGTTTACACTCTGCCGAAATTTCAGTGTGAAAGATAACAAGTGATGTGCTTGAAAAAAATTAACCTGAATGCAGTTTTTTCTTACCTAACTAAACAAAAAATTTACCTTTCAGTTTTCCTTCCCATCCTTCCCTTTAAAACTTTTAACTTCCCCCAAAACCTTCTTTTTGCAAAATTTTGGGCCAATCGGAGGGGAGCCTGTGCCAAACTCCCAAACCTCCTTTGTCAGTAATGCCCTTTTGTTTCTCCACTACCTCTTAGATGGCTCAATCTTTCCCTTCTTTTGGGAAAACCCCAAAATTTTACATTGGAATGCATTTTTCACATACTTTTTCCCTTCTTTTCACATCAATTTTCTTCCAAGTCTTGCCCTTCAGGAACTTATGCTCTTTTGAACATCTTAAAATTTGGTGTTCTATGTTGGGGGGTCTCCAAAAAACCCGACAAAGACTACACGCCGTGGCCCAAACGGCGTGCCCGATCCCGGTTAAAAAACACAAGGATTCTACAAAAAAAAAAGTTTCCCCGCTTAACCAAAAATAGTCCCACCCTTTGTTGCCCCACAATGGGGGACCGATTTTCCCCCGGGCTTTGCCAGAAAAATTTTTGTATCTTTTTTGTTTCAGTTTAAACCTAGTGGATTATTTCTAACCGGACCCACCTGAAAAATTCTAGCAATAAACAGTCTTGTCCCCAAAATAACCCGGAGACTCCCGTACCATCAACAATTACCCTAGAGACTG
>JAODAL010041911.1:0-35386 GCA_025379985.1 Phyllomedusa bahiana
TTTATATTTTAAATACATATTTTAAATCCAATAAAAATAAAAAGGCGATAAAAAAAATTTTCCTAAAATCCCTAAGTTGTACCAATGAAACAACAGTTAATCCTGTAAAAAAAAAAGGGCCCTAACACAGCCCCCTTTTAAAACTGCAAATTAAAAAAGTTATGACCATCGGGGAGATGGTTATCCCAAAAATTTTTTTTTAAAAAAACAAATATAAACTTTTTTTTTTTTTTTTTTTTTTTTACAGTGCTACAAAATAAAAAAACACAAAAATTTAGGAAATACTGTAACCCAATTTTTGACCCCAGGAGAAAAATTTAAAAAAACTTTGCCCTGATACTGCTCAGGGGAGGGGGCTGTTAAAAAATAGAAAAAAACCAAAACCCCAAAAATGTTTGTTTTTCTTCACCCTTCCACCCCCCAAAAAAAAACCGATTTAAGGGCAAATCAAAAATCTTGTTTTCCCTAAAAAATTTAATTTCCCAAATTTAAAATGTCAATTCAAGAAAACAAAAAACAATTTTGCTGCCATCTCCTTAAGGGCCTTTTTAACCCCCCGTCTTATTGCACCCCGAAATTGGGCGCTCCGTACGGCCCCTGCAAAAACGGGGGAATCCATCCCCCATTGGGTAATCCAAGTTCTCATAGGGGGAACGGGTGGAAAAGTCTCCCCCAAACCCGTCGCGAATCCGCCAGGCGGGGAAAAAGTGAAATTTTATTTTTCCCGGGCGGGAAAAACGGGGCCGTAAATAAAAAAGTTATGGGGCCGGGGGGCGCGCGGGCGCCCCCCCCCCTTTATAAAAGCCTTTAATTGCGGGCGAAATCCGTCCGAAATTTAGGGGTTTTGAATAAGCCATTTTGAACCGGCCCTTACAAAAAAAAAAACATTTAAAACAAAAAACCCATTAAAAATTTTAAAAAAATAAAAACATTTGGAAATCGGTAATTGTATAAACCTGCTGGAAAATTTTAATTTGGTCATTCATCGAAAAACAGTCCCCCCACTGTAAAATAAAAAAAAAAAAAATCACCAGTGTAAGGGGTTTTCGCCGCGGCCCGGTCCACGGACCCGGGTCGCACCCGCTTTCCCCAGACGGGCCCCCGGCAAAGGGAGGGGTTTTGGCCCCGAGGGAAAAGGCACTGCGGGGCCGGTAGTCGCACCCTTTCCCACCACTCACCTGGCCCGATCCCGGCCGGTCCTCTTTCCCCTGCCGGCCGGAAGGGCGCATGCGCGCCCTCTTGCGCGCGCTCGTCCATGTAAATTTAAAGGGCAGTGCGCCGGAAAATTGGGGAAATTTGGGCCGGGCGCTGTCTCTATAAAAGGTTTTGCATCCACGTAAACCCCCCTGGGGGATCTTTTGTTGCCCCCGAGCCTTGGGAGAAAGCTTTCCCTAAAGTTTACCCCTCGCCTTCCGTTTTTACCGCCCCCTTGCTATTTTTTTCCTCAACTCCAAACCTTTTCCCCGCCCTGCCCTGACCCTCCTGCCGGGTCCACGACCACAAACCATTGCCCCCCTCCCCTGACCTTCTGCCTGCCCAGATTTCGTTTTCCGGGAAAATTTACGTTTCTGTACCCCGCTGCCCACCTGGCTCCCATGAAAGCTCCCCCCCCCCCCCCCCCCCACCCCCCCCCCCCCCCCAACCGTCAGGGGGGCCCCGGACCTGGTACCCTCCGACCGCAGCAAGTCCATCCCATTTTGGGCGGCGGGCCTTGGTGGAAAACCCCGGGGGTTCCCTTAGATTCCGTTCCCTGGCGTGGTTTAAAACTATATCGTTTGGGCGGTGGTCTGGCGGATCCCTACCCACCTTCACAGTTAGATCCAGCCATGGATCCAGCCAAGGTGCCCCTGCCAAGCATCGGGGATCTTCGAGGGATGGTTCCCCAGGGGGCGAGCAAATCGCAAAAACAGGAAACGCATTGGGCCAGCTCTCCGCCATGGGATCGTCCAACTCTTTCCTCGCACCCAGAAACATCTCCGTCCCGTCAGTGACCCGCTACAACGGGCCTTTTCCTTTGGGTTTTCCCCTTACCCATCAGGTTTGCCGGGGACCCCAAGCTCTCCCCGGGGGGTTTAAATTACCCAGTGCTTATCACTTTAGAAATGTTTGGCGGATCATTTTTCCCTCGGAGAGGTCTAAGGGGGCCCTTTTGTAGTGACCCCTACTAGGGGGAAAGGCCCTGGCTTGGGGCAAACCTCTCGGGGCAGGAAGGGCCCCGGGACTGCGGAATTTTCAGTCCTTCCTCCGGGAATTTCCGCCCCGTTTTTCGGGGAACCACCCGGGGTGCCCCCTCTGCTGAGCCCCCACCCTCTTGAGCCTTCGTCAAAAATTTTCGGTCGTTCCATAACCGGAAATTCGGAGCTCACGTGGAATGATGCCCCCCCTCTGCGCCATTTTAAAAAAAGGGCCCTGTCCACCCGGGTAAAAAAGACGTTTT
Source organism: Phyllomedusa bahiana (assembly GCA_025379985.1). Classification (NCBI taxonomy): domain Eukaryota; kingdom Metazoa; phylum Chordata; class Amphibia; order Anura; family Hylidae; genus Phyllomedusa; species Phyllomedusa bahiana. The sequence continues at coordinate 2,438 of JAODAL010041911.1, forward strand.
GGGGGGCAGAAAGAGACCTCCCGCCCCTCCCGAGTAAACTAATTCATCGGGGCAACCTCCCCCTTTTTAAAAGGGTTTCGCAGAAAAAGCAGGAGGACCCTGCTTGGAAAAGGACTCTGCACGCCCCCGTGGGGTTTTCCCCCCCTGGCCCCTTTTTTTTCCCAGCAATTCCCCCATTGCTGCCCCCCAACCCTTGAGGTGGAACCCATGAAATGGCCCGGGGCCCCAAATTTATCGGGCAGAAGTTTTGAACCGTCGCCGAGCTGAAAAGCTATGTTTTATATTTGCGCCAGCCCCGGCCCCTTTTCTGCAGAAGTTTCCCGGCTACACCCCCCGCTTTCCCGGGAAAAACCTAAACACCTAGGTGCCGTAGGGGGAGGGGTCCTAGGTGAAAGTTTCCCCCCTCCCCAAAGGGTTTGAGGTTCCCCAGTGGAGGTGACTTTAAATGCGGGTTTCCTTTTCGCCCGGGAGCTGCCTTCCTGGACCCGGGGTCTGGGGGGGGAACTTCATCCTTGCCTAATTGGTAACCCTTTTAACCCCCAAAAAACCTGAAAAGCCCCGGCTGGAAAAGGGCCGCCCTGCTTTTTTTCTTCGGTCATGGGGAGCCCCTCAGGACCCCAAATCCAGTCCCAAAACCCCCGGGGCCGGGTAAACTTTTTCCGGGGAAAAGGCTACTAAGGAGAAAAATCGGGTTCCACGTTTTTGCCCCCGTGCTTCCCCATTTTTTTGGTGCTTTTCCCTTGGCGGGAATTTTTTACCCCCTTTACGCTGCCCTTGGAAAGACAGGGTAAAATCCTGTTTTGGGGACCGGAAGCCAAGAACCTTTGTTTTGGAGGCACCAACGCCCGGTTCCCTTCCCCACTTTTTCCCCGGGCACCCGCTTGTCAACGGTTGCCAGGCCTGCCGACAGGGTTAACCAGGCTTTGGGGTTGTATTCTCTGAGAAAAAGGGCCGATTCGCGCCCCCAACATGGGCCCTTAACGAACTTTTTTTTTTTGACATCCCCCCGGGAAACCAGTTCCCCAGGGAAAGGGGGTTCCCCCCCCGCTGTCCGGTCGGAGATCAGGCCATGGTCCCCCTTTCTTTGGGGAGAAACTGAGAAAGGCTTCATTCGAAAGCCCTCCCCTCCCCACCCCAGAGCCGTTTTTTTTTTTCTTCGTGCAGAGAAGGAGGGTTTTCCCTCCGCCCCGTGTAAACTAAAAGGGGTTTTTAAAAAAATAATAAACCGGGTGAAAAAACCGCTCCCCCTCTCCCACTGATCTCAAGCTTTTTGAACCCCCAACCTGGGGGGGGAAAGGTGTTTTTCCCAAACTTGGATTTTGCAAAGGAAAGGGTTTTAAAACCTCATCAGAATTCGGGGGGGGGATGAGTGGAAACGGCGTTTAATCCCCAAAATTGGACATTTCGAGTTTTCTCGTAAATGCCCTTTGGGCTCTGAAAATGCCCAGCCTGGTTAAGGGAACCCGGGTAAACGATTTTCCCCCCCGGGATCTCTTTTTAAAATTGCTAATAGTGTCCCTAGAGGGGAATCCTGTTTTTCCCCCCCCTGATCGTCAGATTTTCCAACCGGGGGCCCCAAGGGGGCCCGGGTTTTTGCGCGTGGTGCGCAGCAACCCAACTGACGCCAAGTTTGGAAAAAAATGTTTTTTTCCAAACGGCCCGTCAAACCTTTCCTGGGGCTACTTTAGTCCCCGGCTAAAGGCCTAAAGATGGATCCGGAAAAAACTCTCTGGGGTGCGCAATGGCCCCGTTGTGGGTTTTTTGGGGAAATACAGCGCTTCCGGGGGTTTTTCGCAAATTTATTACCGACAATTTTTTTCCCCCAAACTTCTCCCCCTTTGGGTTGGCCCCTATCGTCCCTCAAAAAGGAAGAATGTGAACCCAAAAAATGTTGGCCTCTGGGGGTGGAACCCAATTTTGGATTTTAAAGACGCCTTTCTCGTTCCCCTCCTGTCTTGGCCCGGCCGGCCCCTGTTTCCCCAAAGGGGGCCTTTTCCCCTTTGGGAGGTGGATCCTCTTCCGTGGGGGCAGGGGGGGTCCTCAAACAAAAAAACCCCCCAATGGCAAGATTCTCACATGGGGGTTTTTTCCCTAAAAACCCCTTTTTCCCCCGGCAAGCGGAACTTTTTCCCATTGGGACCGCGAACTTTTGGGCCTTTCAATTCCCCTAGGGGGAGGGGCGACATTTCGGGGTGGGGGGTCGTCCACCCAAATCAACAACCTTTACGGACCTCAAAAATTTGTTGAAACTTCAGACCCCCCCAACGTTTAAAAACCCCCCCAAAGCCCGATGGTCGCTTTTTTTTCTCACTTTTTCGCCCTTTGTTACTTTTTCCGGGCCCTGAAAGAAAAACGTAAGGCTGATGCCCTCTCCCGGCCTGGAAAACTTTTGGTTTCGGTGAAAAACCCCGTGTCACAACACATCTTTTCCCCCCCGAACGGTTAGTTCCCCGGCCCCCCGCAGATCTCCAAAACATTCCTCCCGGGAAAGGGCCCTTACTTTCCGCGGAAATCGGGGAAAAGATTCAAAGAGGGGGGGCAAGCTCCTTCGTAAATGGCCACCCGGGCTCGGAAGTCAAAAACCTTTGATCTCGTGGCACTTTGGTGGCCGACCTAGCAAAAGGGAAGTCAAGGACTTCCCCCTCGCCTGTTTCACTTTTTTCCCGGAAAAAAGCCCCAGGGCCACAAAACCCCACAGGTCTCTTGCATCCACGGGCCCGTGCCAAAAACCCTTTTTGGGGACGCAAATAGCTAGGGAAATTTCATCACAGATCTCCCAGTCTCCTCTGGGAATTCGGCCCTTCTGGGGGGTTTTTTACAAAACCGGTTCTCAAAGGGATGTCCCACTTTGTCCCTTTCCCCCCCTTTGGCCCCTGCCTTGCCCCACAATGGTAGTCTTTTTTTTCCGGGCATTTTTTCCCCCGGCTACATGGGTTCCCTTTCCCCACATTGCCCTCCGCCCCCGGCGGTGTTTCAATTTGTACCCCCCCCCGATTTTGGGCATGCGTTTTGCTACGTCTGCAAGTCAAGTTGGCCTTTTTCTTTTGGGCCCCTATAAACCCTCAGTCCAGGGGGGGGGCAGGGGAGAGGGTGAACCAGATTTGGGAGAAAAACCTTTGGCTTTTTGAAACCCAAAGACGTCCGGGACAACTGGACCGACTGCTCCCGGGGGCCCAAATTTTTCCTTAAATAACCATCGGGGACCCCGGATCACCCCGGCGTTTCCCCCTTTTTTGGTGTCAAATGGCCCCCCAAACCCGCACCCCCCCCCCCCTTTCCCTGCCCTCTGACCCCGGATGTGCCCCCCAGTCAAGACCAATTTTCGGGATATAATTTCCCCTTCTGGCAAGAGACGCGATTTCTCTACTTGGGGGTCCCTCTGCCCACATAAAGGGAAAGGCTGAAAAAAGGAGAAGACCTGCCCCGATTTTCCCCTTTGGGGCCCAAAAGTTTGGCTCCCCTCAAGGTATGTCGCCAAGGTTCCCGTTTTAAAAATTGGGGGGCCCCGCTTCCCCCCGGCCCCTTAAAAGGTTCTTCGGAAATTTGCCCCCGGGATGTAAAAAAGCTTTGTTTCCCTCCATCTCTCCACCCACAACGCTTTTCATTTTATCCCCCCTTAAAGCCTCGGGGTTCTTTAAACCGTTTTTCCCCCTCGGAAAATGGACCCCCCTTCCCCCCAGTAGCCGAACCCGGGCTACACCCTTCGGGGTAAAGGACATTTTGGCAAAGAAGACGCCCAGAGGGGAACGGTTTTTTCCCTCGTGGTTTTGGGGGGGTTTTCCGGACCCGAGGAGAGATCCTGGGAACCGAATCAAAACACCCCGAATCGGGTTTCTCTTCCTCAGATTTTGCAGCCAAAAAAGGTGGGGAGATCTAAGGGGGGGGGGGGGGGGAACTGTTAAAAAAAAAGGGGTTTCGCCCCGGTCCCCGGGCCCCCGGACCGCGGGGCGCAAACCCCCGTTCCCCATTTACGGGCCCCCGGGGGGGCGGGTTGGGGTCGCGGGGCCCCACTGCTGGCCGGGTGCACCCCCCCATCCCCTCACCCCGGCCTTGCTCCCATCCGGGGCCTGTCCCCTTTCCCGGGCCGGGAATTTCGCATGCGGCCAAATCCATGTAAATTTAAAGGGGCAGTTTCGCCCCGTAATTGGGTAATTGCCAAAGGGGCTTTTTCCCCCTATAGGTTTTTGCATCCACCCTCACCCTTTCCCCGTGGAAACTATGTTGCCCCGAAGGGGCCCTTTGAGAAAGCGTTCCCTAAAGTATTAAATCTCGCCTTAAAACCTGTACTGACCCCCCTTTTACGTTTCTCACTTCCCCAACCTCGGGGGCCCCGCCCCTTTACCCAACCCCGCCTGTCCTGACCACGAACCATTTTCCCCCCCCGGCCCTGCCTTCCCCCCCTGCCCAAAGACTATGTTTTTCGGACTAAAGATTCTGTACCACGCTGAAACCTTGGCCGCCAAACGCCCAAACAATCACGTCAGGGGGGACGGAACCCGGTGCCCCCACGCCGCAGCAAATCCTTCCCGCTTTGCGAAAGGGCTTTTGGTAAAACCGGGGGGAAATTAGTTTCCCTTTTCCCCGGCGTGGGTTAACTTTCCTTTGCTTTCGGTGGTGTGGCGGATCCACTTTCCCCATCCGACAACCCGGATTTCTTTTAATTTTTTTTTTAAAAACCCCCCTTCCCAAAACTTTTATAAAAAGGGATCAAATGTCATTTTTGGCCCGTTTAAAAAGGTACTAATTTTTCTCTGTTTAAAAAATAAAAGGGCAAGCATTTTAAAAAAGGACAATCCTTTTATAATAGTCGTGGTTTTTGGCCCCCAACCTACAATATCAAGTTACCTAAAACCTAGAACCCTTTTTAGTAAATACGTTCTGCAAAAGGGCCCGCCCGTCATTTTTTAAAAATTTAAAGGCCTTGGGCCATGTAAAATTTTGCTGTGGTTTTCTAGAAAGAAAAGGGGTTTGGTTGCGAAAAGGACCCAATGCCCTGTGGGAAAAATTTTTTAAAAAAAATTTTTGGTCTTCATAAAAAGACAAATGGGGTTTTTAAAAACAATTGCTAGTGAAAATTCTATTTTTTTTATTTTTCTTTTTGTTTTACCCCATAACATCCGTGTTGGTTTAATTTTAGGGCTCATCTCCAAATTTCCCTTTTTTCAAAATCATACAATAATGTTCAACTTGTTCCCACTGAATTGGCCGGTTTTCCTCTCCTTTAAAAATTTTGGGGTGGGTTGCCCTCATGAAGTTTTTGTGGGCCCGTATCACAGCAGTCCCGGGAAAAATTCAAACCCCTCAAAAAAATTTACCGGGGCAGTAAAATTGATGGGGTTTTTAAAAAATTTGTAAACCATATGCTGCAGGAAAAATTTTAAAGAGAATTTTGGGAGTGTATCATATATGCTCTGAAAAAACTGCGAAATTTTTTTGCAGATTTTTTCCCCCGGACTTCAACAGGGAGTTCGAATCTAAAATAAATCCAAAATAAATCGATTTTGCTGTGGAAACCTATTAGACAATAAAATTGTGGTTTTTTAACAAATGATTAAATTTTACATAAATTATTTTACAGATTCTACAAAGGGGGGAATGTATGAAACTGTTTGATCTAAGACTTTCTTTGTTCCCCAAGCAACCAATAGGTCCCGTTCATTCTTTGAGCACTAGATGAAATGAAAGGGGAAAAACTTGTTGGGTTTGCTTTGGGCAACAAAAAAAGTCTTAGACCAAAAATTTCCCATAATGTGGCCCAAAAAGTCTAAGATCAAATCCAAAAAAAACTGCATAAAACGCTGCACAATTTGTATGGACATGAACAGTGGATTATCGTGGTTTTTTTTGATGATGAATTGTGCATGCGATATTTGCAGAGGCCATTTAAACATTAAAAAATTTGTGTAAAACAAAAAAAATATTGGATTTAGTTGTTAAAACTAGTTTCAGAACGGGAATCGCATAAAATAATTGGGCATAAACTTTTGGGCTTAATTTGCAAAGCCCTAAGAGTAACAAAGGTTCATGTTCAGGGGAACTAAAAAATTTGTACCAAATGTATACTTTTCCCTTACCCTTCAGTAATTTTTTTTTTTTGTACAGGAGCTACAAAAACACTGAATTTCCAAAAGGGCATTTTTAAATTTTCTTAGAGGGGCCCAAAAAACCGCATTGACTTGACTGTTCCCTTTAAAATAACAAGCAAAAATAAATGGGGGGTTTTTTTAAAAAACATTTTAAGCGCCCACTGTGAAGGTACATACCTTAGGGAAAAAAAAATAGTTAAAACGGGGAAAACCCAAAGTGGATAATAAAAGATGTAAAGGAGGCAATAAAAACATAAAAAAAAGCATTTAAGTTACTTAAACAGGAGGGAGGAAGAGGCACTTAAAGCTAAAAAAAAAAAAAACACAATGATAAAGACAGCAGGAGCTAAAAAGGTTTTTGCCAAAAGAGAAAAAATAACCCCAAATTTTTTAACTATGTAACTATGTAAAAAAACTAAAAATGTTGGCCCTTTTAAAAGTAGTGAGGGAGGTGTTGTAGAGGGTGATGGGAAAAAATACCTATTAAAAATTTTTCCCACTGTATTTTCTGAGGAAAGGACCTTCCCGTTAATGTGCAGGGCATAGAAGCGTACCTTTAAAAATTTCCCGTACCCCGGAAGAAAAATGCAGCTTGCTTAAATAGACTAAAAAAAAACCATCCAAAATCTTTAAAGGAAACATACCGTGTCATAGTAGGGCCCCTATTTTAATATTTTTTGGGTTTTTATAAAAAGGGGGTATTTTTTAAAGGATTGGGGAATAGAAAAAAGTGGGGCCCCTTATATTCAAAAAATAACCCGGAAACTTAAACTGGGAAGCTTATCCTCTTTTTTTAGGACATTGTTTGAAGATTTTCTAAAGATGCTATACTAGAGAATTAATTGAAAACACAAACAATGAAAATTTTGCTTCCTGAAACTTTTTGGAAATCTTACGTAAGGGAGCTCTGATCACAAAATTTACCCTTCAAAATTTTTTCCGTCCCCCATACTATTTTTTTGAAAAACTTCTGTTTGGGGTTTTTTTTCCCCATAATTTTCAGGCTGTCCACAATATATTGCTGTTATGAAATTTAAAACAAGCAATGGCATGAATTCCTTTCATTTTATTAAATTTTAAAACTTCTTAAAATTGTTACAGACTAGACACATGTATATTTTCGAGCACTGCCTGAAGCTGTAAATTGCTTGCAAAGATTGTACAAGTTATTTTCAATCTAGGCACTCTAAACTACTTCAAAACAATCTGATATAGTAATAGGTCTGAAATAGGGAATAGGGGCTGCAGTGGGGAAACAGTCCCCAATACCTTTGTCCATTTATGGAGAAACACAGGTAAAGGGAAAGTTCACATGGCATTTTGGTCTGAAAATTGATCCAAAAGCGCGCGACAATTGGATCCAAAAAAGCATGCAATTGTTTCCAATGCGCAGGGGCGTTTGGATTCATTTTTGGGTCAGCAACACCACAAATATAGTTTTTAAAAAGGTGTCTGCTGCGCCTTTGGTCAAAAAAAAATTTACATGTCAATTCTTTTAACGGGGTCCCAAAGACGCATCAGAAGGATGCGAGTAAACATGCATCGGTGTTTCACTCTTCTGCACATTGTTAGATGCATGTTTTGGGTCTGTTTAGGGTCCGAAACATGGATCTAAACACACATCTATAAATGTATGTAAACACAGAGTCCACACGGCGTGTGAACATATCCTAAGTCTCATAGACCCCTTATGACAGCCCTCATAATGAAAGCCTATGAGCTGTATTTTTGATGTAAGATTGGCGATCAAGACAAATCCTGGGCTCATAACATCTGTTGTGCAAGATGTGCTGTTGATCTCAGAGGTTGGCTGAGATTTTCTCTCAAGTCAATGCCATTTGCTGTTCCAATGATATGACAGGAACAGAAGCATCATCTGACCGTCTGTTACTTCTATCTATCCAATGTCTCTGGTTTCTCTGCTAAGAATAAGAAATTAATTGAATACCCCAATCTGCCTTCAGCATGAGACCAATGCCACTTGATGACACTCTTCCAGTACTAAATCCACCAGAGACACGGAGTCTAGAGGAGGCAGTCAGTGAAGATGTTACGCTATGAATAAGGAGTTTTTCTCTGAAACGCGTTAGCGGTTCTCGCTGTGTTATGTATTGTCTGCACGCTTTTTATATGGATATGAGATAAAACTGGATATCTCTATGTTTTTGGATTCATTGCGGGATTGCTTCTGACCCATTTGTGCTACTTCCAGGGGGTGGAACACTGCTGCGGTGAGCTGTATCGTATATCCTATTTTCTGTCAGTGAAGATGTTGCATTCCATGGGTCAGAGATGGGGAACGACACTGATTCAGACTTTTTGCCACGTATTTCTGGTAAGCCTCATCTAATAACACAGGCTGAACTGAATGACTTGGTCCAGGACTTAAATTTGTCAAAAGCAAATTCAGACTTGCTTCAAGACTTCAAGGATGGCATTTGCTGTCACCTGCAACAAATAGTTCTGTCTTTCAAAGTCACCACGAGGACTTAAAGTTTTTTAAACAGATTGACAACCTGTGCTTCTGCACTGAAACATGGATTGTTCGCAGCTTTGGGTTGTGAGCATGAGCCGAAACAGTAGCGTCTCTTTACTAACAATAGTGTTAAGCTTCACGGCTGTCTTGTTACACAATAGTAATGTTCATCTTTTAATACCTCTTGGCTATGCTGCACACACAAAATAAACAAGAACATGGAACTGCTGTTGAAACACATCAAGTACAGCAGCTACAACTGGAGCATCTGTGAAGATTTAAAAGTAGTGGCACTGCTTCTTGGATTGCAGCTCGGATATTCCAAGTACTGCTGTTTCATTTGTGAACATGACAACCGTGCTAAGCAGTCACATTTATTTAGAAGGAAGTGGCCAATCTGTAACCAGTTGATTCCTGGGCAGAAAAATGTCGCATATTAAGCACTTGTGGTCCAAGCAATGATATTTCTGCCTCCACTTCTTGGGCTGATGACAATTTTTGTGAAAGCAATTAACAAAGAAGCAGAAGGTTTTTGTTATTTGAGAAATTTTTCCCAAGAATAATCAAGGCCAAAATTAAAGAAGGCATTTTTGTTGGTCCACAAATCCAACACATCATTTATCACAAACACTTCGAAGAGCTGCTGGTGGGACCTGAGAAAATAGCTTGGAAATAACCCAAGGATGTTCACGAGAATTTCCTTGGCAACTATCGAGCACCAAGCTACATTGAATTGGTCGATAACCTTATTGAGGTTTACAAAGCGATGTAGTGCAACATGTCATTGAAAATTAATTTTGCGCATTCAAATTTGGAATTCTTCACTGCAAATTTTGGTGCAGTCAGTGACAAAAATGGCAAATGGTTTCACAAACATGTTTCCAGAAATGAAAAGTGTTATTAAGGCTCTAGAATCCATCAATGCTAGCTGACTATTGCTTCATACCAGTACAGGATGCACTGGATGTTGAGTTCAAACGGTGCCACTTGCAGCGGTAGGAGCGGGAGACCTGGAGGTTCGAGTGCAACCGCAACCCGATGTGAGGGTCACAGGATCACCCGTAGCACGTTTCACTCATTTATGAAATGGGATTCTATGTCAGGTAAAGGAATGGGGAGATGGCAATCAATATATCAATATTAATATGAGCCAAAGGCCTAATGGTGCTTACCACTCCCTTTTGATTCACAAGAATCTTCTATGTTTATCTTGGAGGGTGTCAGTAGTCATTACCCAGTTTGACACAGAAATTTTGTCCCCTTTCCTCATTTCATTGACAGAAAATAGGTTTGGTGATGATAAAATTATCTTTAAGGATTGATGTTTATGAATTTTCTGTACTACAGTTGTAGATTTTCTGTATGTTAAAATTTCTAAACGTGCCATAAATATATATATAATATTTAAACTATCTGAATATGTCTTCTATCTTGACATGTCTCTATCAAGATCTAAAACACCATTTTCTAAAGATATGTTTTTCAACTGCTATGTGAGAAGATGGCAACAGGCTAACTGCCAACTTTCATTACAGAAATACTGAAGTTGGTAGCTCCGTGAAAGTTCTATGTTAAAGAGAAATAAGGATGAACTTATGATGGCAAGTAGCCATGTAGCCAGATTATCTATTCAAAAGAGCGTCTACTCACCTCTCCACGCTGCTGCTCTGCTCCTGTTTTTTGCCTGTGACCAAAGGAGGGTGTGTGAGCTCTCTGATACTTAAAGGGCAGAACCAAATTACCTGGCTAATGGCTGACATCCACCAATGATTTAAGGAATATCCTGCCTGTGCTCATTGTCAGTTTGTTGATGTTCTTATGTTGATCCCGACCTCTGCGTTGCTGTATGTTTTGCAGTCGCATGGTTCCAGTGGCTTCTGCTGTTGTACCTGCCACCACGTCAGTCTAATAACACCCTGTTACACTATTACCTGCTGTCATACCTGCTGCAACGCCAGTCTACTACCTGCCTGTACTCTACTACCGTCATCTGTTGCACCTGTCTGTCACCAGCCAACATCTGCCAGCTTTTGTACTTCTACGCCTGGCACCTTGGCTGTCATCGCGAGCAGCCACATCATGGGTAGTAACCTGGGAATCTGCAACAAAGTCCATCCTGCTTTGTGATGGGCTCTGGTGAATACCGGGGGCTCTTTAGACTCCACTCTCTGGCGTGGTCTACACAATCTATTTTAGTGATCCAGTGGATCCTACTGCATACCTGCAACTGTTACAGCATGTGAACAAGTTAAAAGAGATGCTTTACTTATGTAAGTCCCTCCAAAGGCTATACAATAAATAGCTGACCCCACCCTCATTGGAATTGGGGACTGTATGCTGAAACTCTGTCTGTGGCTCCTATTATTCCCCGTTGACGTCACTTCACTGGCTCAGGGCCGGGACGATGGGTAGGCAGAGGGAAGCGATCGCCTAGGGCTGTGGGACACATAAACACTTACTCCATTATCCATTATGATCCATTTTGATAATGCTGCGGCTGGCTGCAGAACAGCTCCCCTGTCATTAAGCAGCAGCCACTGTTCTTTTGCAGTCAGTCAGTGGCTGCTGCTGGTAACACCACCTAAAATGCTCGGTCCGCCCCTTCCTCATTGCACGGTACTGTCTTCTGCGGCACACATCACCACAAGAAAGGGTGCCACGCAGCTATGTGTCTCTGGACTCCTGCCTGAATATCGCCCACATGTTTCTTCCGTTCGGCAGCGGAGGACACACAGGGAGAGTCGGACACAGTCACTGACTGGATGACCGACCACCTGCAATAGTATGCAACCTTAGTCACATACTTAACACTGAGTGCAGGTGTCGGCCGGGTGGGTCAGTGGTGCAGGTGCCAGGTGGACATCTTGTGACTGGGCTGGTCTGGACTCGGAGCAGAGCTGCATGCACACTGAGGTAAGTCTGTTTCAATAAGAGACATGCTAACAACAAATTAAATGATTGACACCTGTCTGCTGCTAAGTGGAGTGGGCAAGTGGCAGGCTGTGACTGGAAATAAAGAGTAAATAAAAGTAAATAAAGGGTATGTTCACAGTGTAATTGTGGCGCATATTTTGGATCACAATTGCGCTGCAATACGCACGTGCCCCACAATTTACGGTAATTCATAGCTCTCATAAAGAGCTATGAATTACCTCAGTCTTACCCGACGCATATTGAATTCCAGGGGAAAGAAGTGACATATCACTTCTTCCCAGCGTTTACATGACGGAGATAATGGAGTTGAATGGCGTTCCCCCTCCCGCCGCTTACGTCTAAGTTCACATGGTGTCTTGCGACACATACCTATGTGCACTGCAAGACGCTGGGTGTTCTAGAAGTACGCACTGATCAGCATTTACTGCTAAAGCACTGAGGGCATCGCAACATACGTGCGTGCGTGCACGGGGTGGGGGCACCACTTGCCTCATGTGCCTAGGGCACCAAAATGGCTTGTTCCGGCCCTGCACTGGCTATAAGAGAATCTGATAACTGGTTGGCACCTAGGGCTTGCCGTGACAAGGATGATAATAAATCTTGTCACAAAGCAAAGATTGTTAGATATTTTCTTCAGGAAAAGCATATAAACTCAGTGACCTGTCCAGCAAACAACCCAAAAAAATAAATTGTGGAAATTCAAAAAAAATCGGTCCCTGATTGTCAAGGTTCAAACCTCGGCCCCGTTCTCAGACCATGGACGTGCCTGTGCCTCTGTCTGTGCCTTCACTGGGGTCTCTGTCCCTTTCACAGCTACTATCCCTGCCATGTCCCTGGCTCTGCCCGCTATTGCAGTTAAGTCAACTGTCCATGCTCCTGCTCCGGTCTGCGATCCTGGATGTGCCCGTCCTATGTGGCTTCCTGTGCATGCACACATGCCCACTTACTGAGTTTAAAGGGACAGTGTCCTAATTACCCATCCACTACTTGATTTTGAAGAACATATTAATTAAATAATTAAAATACATAATATTAATCATGTGTGTGAGGTTCGCCTCATGAAGCCAGAATGACCAGCTATTACACATTGTTTTACTTCCTACATGTGATTTGTGTTTATGCTACAACGTGAAAAAGCTGAGCATATTGTATCTGGCATAATTATTACCAGGGGCTGTAGAGACTGATGGTCTTGTCATTGATATATTGGCTTGTAGGGACATTAAGGAGTAACCCAGAAAGTCTGAGCCATACCTCTGCAGGTTACTCAGGCAAACATATAACTAAACAGTGATGGCTATTTCATAATTGATGTTATTTCTATGTTGACGAAAACATGGAATTTCCCATATTTGTTCCTCTAGACACTGCCACACATGTGCAAAATCTGGGAAACTGTAATTAGATTAATATGTTTAGAATTTTAATGCCGTAACAACGCAATACTTAATTCCTTTTATGTGCTTCTTTTGCGGTACCATGCAAAAAATTCCAGATTTCCTATATCCTGGAGATAAATGATAAAACTTAAAGTGACATACAGAAGTTTATGTAAATATCGCTTATGGCTGAACCATAAAAATAAGAAAGTTCCTTTTGTAAGAAAACCTTTAAAGAGGACCCATCCTCTCTCCTGACGTGTCACTTTTGGTAAATACTTGCATTCTCCATTAAAAGACAAATCTTTTAAAGTGAATAGAGCATCTTAGTTATGAGGAGAGGTTAGTAGAATTGAACTTATTCAGTCTTGAGAAAAGACGGCTCCGGGGAGACATTATTAATTTATAGTGTTGAGCGATTACGTTGGCTATCGACATCGGGCGATAGTCGATAGTCGGCCACCATCGATAAGGTTTTTCGATAGTCGATAGTCATCATCTCCGATGACCATTAAAGTCTATGGAGAGCAACCCAAAACCTTCATTCTTACACCCAAACAGGCTGGAGAAGCTGGAATTAACAGCCACAACAGTCAAATGGATACCTGCACATCTTAGGGACAACACTTAGGCATAAAAGCCACAGAAAAAAGTCACACACCATTCACTATCCCTGTCTTGTACCACAGCATGACCCTTAAACCTGCATCACCCACAAATTAGAAAGTGCCAGAAGGCAGTATTATTTGAACCATCATTTTACTTGAACTGGACATTGAATATCCCTGTCCTGGAACACAGCATGACACTCAAAACCTGCATGACCCACAGATTAAAAAGTGTCGGAAAGAAAGTATCTTTGAACCACCATTTTTAAGTTGAACTGGACATTTGACAAACCCTGTCCTGGACCGCCAGCATGACCCTTAAACCTGTCTGACCCACAATTAAAAAGCTGCCGAAAAAGGAGTCCTTTCAACCACCATTTTAGTTGAACTGGACATTGACTAGAACATGTTTCCTGGACCGCAGTATGACCATTAAACCTGTCTGAACCCCAGATTAAAACGTGCCGAAAAAGGAGTCTGTTCAACACCATTTTTGAGTTGACTGGACATTGACTATACTTGTCCTGTGCCACAGCATGAACCCAGGGCCGGAGTTACATGGGTGCGTGAGAGCCCAGGCTGGCGTCCGTCATCTATAACATGCAGGTTAAAATGCCCTATACGCAGCAACAAAACTGACTGTGCATGAAGCAGAGTGCGGAAGCGGAAGTGTGAGAACTCTCAAGCCTTCCTCAGTACACAGTCAGACCTGGGGTAGCGCTTGCCCCTCGATGATGCGGACCAATGGACTTCACTTGAATACTGGTGGGTTAACGCCCTGTTACACCCAGGGTGCCTTTTTCTTGGCATTCTTTTTCTCATTTTACACAACGTGCTGGAGGAAAGGTCTCTGTACTTTGTTCTCGTCCGTCTCCATACCCATGTCCTCTGAATAACCGACATCTGGTCAAGCTTTCCTGTACCTCCCTTGTACAATTTAGAGGAATTTTTTTAACAGCTATTTTGTACATGCAAGTTTTAGTAGTTTAATTCTAGAAAACAATTTTTAAAATAGGATGGAATCCCACCATGTCTTTGTTTCTCTCTTTTTTAATTATTATTTAAAAGGGTTGTCTCAATACAGGGATTGATAGCTATGTTAAAGATCATTGTGCAAAAACAAGTCATTTTGCAATATGTGTCCATTAACAGTGTCCTACCTATTCCCTGTTTCTGACAGCACCACACCCTTGAGCCACTCTTGACAAATTGTGAAGAAACAAATGTCTGTTAGAAACAACATTTTTTATAATAGGACCTGTAGTATAGCTGCGATGTCACGCAAAATGCCCCCAAAATTCAAAACATGACCCAGAGCCACTTTGGACAATGTGAAAGAGCAAATGCCTGTTAGAAACAAATTTTTTTTATAATAGGACCTGTAAGTATAGCTGCATGTACAGCAAAATGCCTCCAAAAATTCAAAGCATGACCCCCTTGAGCCACGTGTGACAATTGGTGGAAGAAACAAAGTCTGTTAGAAACAACATTTTTATAATAGGAACCTGTACGTATAGCTGCATGTCAACAGCAAAAAGCCCCCAAAAATTCAAAAACATGACCCATGAGCCACTTTTCACAATTGTGAAGAACAAAATGTCTAATAGAAACAACATTTGTTTAGAATAGGACCTGTAGTATTGCTGCATTTCAGAAAGCAGCATGACCCAAAAATTAATAAAAATGACTTCTCAGCCACTGTTGAAAATTGTGAGGCAAACATGACCCCAAAACCATTGACAATGCAAAAAAATTCTAAAGAGAAGTGAGTAAATGGAATATGGTTGTACATGAAACCTTGGTGTCTTTTACAGTCTCCTCACAGCAAAACCAGCAAAATGAACTGTTGGGAACTGAGAATAAAAATTGCAGTAAAAAAGATCATTTTAAAAAAAAGTTTTTCAAGAGGACCATTTCTGTTTGAGAGGAATGTGAGTAGACCCCGCACTAATCGGTGAACCTCGGCAAATTGGGGCCACAACATCATCAGAGATCATGCCTTGATTCTCTTATGAAAGTCAAACGCTCCACATTATCCTGTGGAAAGCCGAAGCGTTTTTGTCTGTAATGACTCCTCCGGCTGTGCTGAAGGTCCGCTCAGAATATGACGCAGGCTGCTGTGGGCAGGACAACACCTCTATGCGTGGCGAGCACCAGCTCGGGCCCATTCGTCCCATTTTGGATACCCAGAAGTCTATGGGTCCGAACACATACAAAAACATCGTGTTGAGACGCAGATAGTCGTGCACCTATGATCTTTAGCTAGGTCTCTGGTGTTGTTATGTGGTGCCCTGCATTGGCATGTGTTGAGAGGTGGTAAATAACAGATTGCCAGATGTCACCCATTAGGCTTCTGCCACTTGCCTGCTGCTGCTGCCGCTACGGCTACTTGCACTCTACTGCTGTCCTACGTCGCTGCAATGTTCCACCGTGAATTTTGAAGAACGTGAAGCAGACGCAAACAGATGTCTCCAGTTGATCAATCACAAGGTCTCCATTTCCTGGCATTTACTCTCTATTTGGGGTGGGTGGAAGGAAAGTGCTGAGTTTTTGTTTTTTGTACCGGGGAGATCCAGGAGGGTGGCCACCCAGTAACTGTTGTCATTTTGATGGCCCTAATGCGAGGATCATGTGAGAAATGGTAGCATCCAAGCACTCATGTGAGAGATGGAGCCTTGATTTCCCAAGCTTCTGGGTCGAGGCACTAGCAAACTGGATCTCCTCATCTTCCTCCTCCGCCGCAAATTCGACGCCAACCTCTTTCCAAGGCATGGACGTCGTAACATCGTGTCCTAGGAATAACCTCCATCCTCCTCCTCCCTCCTCCCTCACCACTGCCTCCGGCACAGCTTCAACACAGCCCTGACTTCCTCAGATGATGCACCCTGAGAGCTGATGCGCCACCGTTGCACTAGCTCTGGACCCCGAACCACTGCCTAATGAAGAACCGATGAAATTGTGAAACTGTCCGGCCTTGTGATTTGACGGAGAGAAAGGCTCCGTGTCCGCACTGTGTCCGTCTCCTCCTCCGACGTCTGGCGGGACCTGTTGTTTCAGAGTGTCCAACATGTTCCAGAACTAAGAGCACCACAATGCTCATGCTGAACAAGGGCATTGTCCGCACTGACCCTTTTGGTGGCTCTTCAAAACTGGCAAGGATGGTGGCAGAGGCTCTTTCACCTTCCCTCCACTCTCGGTGGCTCACACCCCAGAGTCCGCACCGCTGCTTGTCAGCCATGATGGTCATTGCTTCGTAACTGCGTAATTGGCATTGCGCTGCCTGCCACAACCGCTGAGCATGTGAGGGGTGAATTCCAGCGGTTGCCACATCAACAATGAGACGGTTGACGGGGAGGCCGAGCTGACGCTGCCAACGCAGCCAGGTGGACGAAGCAGGTGCGAAACGGCGGGAGTGCGAACTCTTAAGACCTCGAGCCTTCCCTTCAGCAGGCAGTCCAGACCGGGTAGCTCTTTAGAAATTTTCTGGATGACCAGGTTTTTCATGAAATGTGCCAGGCAAGGGATGTGCTCCAGCCTACCGATTCTTAAGGGCGGCAGCAGATTTCGCCCGTTAGCGCATCCCACCTGCCCTGGCACAAGGTTCTTTCCACCCAGCCCAGCGCTCGGTCTCGTTGCGGAGAGCCGTCCACAGCTCCTGACCTGTTTGGGGACGTCCCAAGACAGATTAATTCAAAACGGCTTGGTTTCTCTGGGCACGTGATGCCACAAGAGACCTTGGGAAGAGCCCTGCACCATCCCTGCGGTTTTGAAGAGCGGCGCCGAGCCTGAGAGCCACCGTCACCACCCAGAAGACATCCGACCAGCTCACCAGTAGCTGTCACAGTATGATATAGCGGCCTTGGCCGGCATACTAGTCCATGTGTCCGGTGGTCAAATGGACTTCTTCCCGGCCACAGATGCAGACAATGCGCCTTGAAATTTTAGATGACACGTGGCTGGCCAGGCAGGGACGGCTTTTCCTTGCAAAGAAATGCCTGCTCGGCATCTGGTTATGGGGGCAGGCAAGGGTCCCATGACGAGCCGGAACCCATCTGTGTCCACCAGACGGAAAGGCTACATTTCCAAGAGCCTAAAAGCCTGCAATGGCAGACATTCAGGCCTTTTGGCTTTGGGATGGTTTGGGTTAAAGTGTTTCTTCTGCTCCCAAACCTGGAAGACAGAAGGCTGCTAGACTGGCCGCTGTACGGCGTGCAGTTCGTCAAACTGGCGGAAGGAGAAGGGGTAGATGGGTCCTCTGGTGGTGGCTGTGGTACTTGGGCGACGTGGAGGCTGAAGCTGAGCCTGATCCCTGATCATGACTCTGAGAAGACATGGGCACTGAGGAACGCTTGGTGGTGTGGAGGAGGACGAGGCGGAGACAGAGGGTGTGACCAAGTGGGTTGGAGGCCCGCGTCGGTCTGGCCTTTTTTTGCCAATGTTCCCTCCATTTCAACATCATTTGCATTCGCTGCATGTGACTAGACATGTTGGTGGTGGTTAACCACGTTAAGGTTCTTGCCTCTACTTATTCGTTTACGGCAAAGGCGGCATATGACATCGCTGGGTGAATCAGATGGCTTGCTCAAAGAAGGCCCAGGCTTGAAGAGGTCCTGGACCTTTTTGACGGCAATAAGGAGGAGCGTGGTTTGCGCTACCGTGGCTGGCGGAATCCATAATCAGCGGACTTTCTGCGACCGCCCTCTCCCTTTGTGGCGGGACCCTATTGACAACCTACCCCATCGACTTCCTCCTCGTACTGGATTGTAAGCCGCTCGCAAGCAAATTCCTGCGGAAAAGACCAGGATGGATCCGCATGTCTCATATATCATCATCATCAACACAGGTGACTTTGGTCGTCCTGACTTTCTGCATCCTGAAGCTGCGGGCTGAAAGCAAGAGGTCCTGCAAGGGCGTTGCCGACCGCCCGGATTTTTGCCGAATTTACCGGGCTTCTTCTCCTCTCATCTGATGGCATCAGTAACTGGCGTCAGAGCAGACTAAATCATCCTCTTGATCTTTATAACATGCCTTCTGACCCCAACCGCATTTTTGCATCAAAGAGGTCCTTTATACAATTGGATATTATCCAACAGGGTGGGTACACGAGTTGACATTTTGGCTGCTTCATGTTGGACAGATGCTGATGATGCTGATGACGACATTTGTGGCCGTGACTGGGAGGACGAGGAGGTAAGACTGGATGCAGGTTGCATTAAGCACTGAAGGACAGTTTGGGCGACGTTTTCCCTTTAAATGAGATTCACGGGGCCCTGCCCCAAAGCATGACGGGCCTGCCGGTCCTGCAACTGACGCTCCTCGGGCATGCGTGTTGTCCCCCCGCACTGGAAGGAGCCCCCTTCTCTCGAAACCCCTACCTAAATGTGTTTACCCCCCCTCTTTGCTCGTTTTCCCCTGCATTTCGCTCCATTTTCAGAAATAAAAAAAATTGGAAGGTTTGGAAAAATTTGGGGGAAAAAGTCTTTTTTTTAAAAGAGGGCCCAAATCACAGCTATTCTAAATCCCTCTAACAAAACAAAATTGTGGATTCAAATTTAACTGCAAGGTGCCCTCAAATAAAAAAAATTTTTGGACCGGGGGCCAAAAAGTGAAAAAACACGTATCTTTTATTTTTTTCTTTTAAAAATTACACGGTTTTTTTTTGCCCCTTTCAATTCACCTGTGGTGCTAAAAAATTTTGGGCTTTTTTAAATTTTTTTACGTGCAAGCTGCGTAAAAGAACAAAGTTTTGTAGGGCCCCGCCAAAGAAAAAAAAAAACGTTTTAAAATTGTTTTTTGGAAAATTTAAAAAGTATTTTTTGCCCTTTAAATTCCCCCGGGGTGACTAAAAATTTGGTGTTTTAAAAATTTACGTGAAAGCTGCGTCAATGAAAAAGTGTAGTGCCCCCCAAAGTCAAAAAAACAGTATTTGTTATGTTTTTGTAAAATTACACGGTATTTTTTGCACCTTTTCAATTACTGTTTTGACTATAACATTGCTGTTTTCAGTTTTTTCGTGCAAGCTGCGTCAATGAACAATTTTGTAGTGCGCCAAAGTGAAAAAACACGTTTCTGAAATGTTTTCGGAAAAATTTTAAAAAGTATTTTTTGCCCCTTTTTCAATTCCCCTGTGGGGCAAAAAAAAATTGTGTTTTAGTTTTACGTGCAAGTGGGGCAATAAACAAAGCTGTAGTGCGCCAAAGGGGAAAAAACCGTATCTGAAATGTATTTCGGATAAAAAAAATGTTTTTTTTGCCCCTTTTCAATTAAACCTGGGGTGACTTTTAAAATTGTGTTTTAAGTTTTTAAAGTGCAAGTGGTCAATGAAAAAAAGCTTTAGTGCCCCAAAAATTAAAAAAAAACGTATCTGTTATTTTTTTGTAAAATTTAAAACGGTATTTTTTTGAAACCTTTAATTTTCACCTGGGGGGGCTAAAAAATTTGCTTTTTTTCAGTTTTAAAGGGGCAAGCCGTCAATAAACAAAGCTGTGTGCGAAAAAATTTTCCAAAAAACAGTTTCTTTTATGTTTTCTATTTTTACCGGAAATTTTTTGCACCTTTAAATTCCCCTTTGTGGTGACTAAAAAATTGCTGGTTTTCTTTTTTAAAAGGAAAAGGTGGTATATGAACAAAGGTGGAATGGGTAAAATTGAAAATTAAACCTATCTAAAAATGTATACTGATAACAAGGGGAGTTTTGAACCTAAAAACAAAAGACCTGCAGTTACAAAAAATGATGTGTTTCCTAATATAAGTTAGGCTGCCCCAAAATCCCAGGGAAAAATTTTTAATAGCAAAATGTTTAAAAAAAAAGATTTTGTAGTGCAATGGGCTTCACCCAAGTCTTTGGTTTAACTTTTTTCCAGTGTTCTTTATAGAGCCCTTTTTTCTGTTTTTCGCCCGTGGGCCCCCCCCTCCCCCCTCCCCGTTTACTTTACAGCGGGAGATGCTCCTTTAAAAAAATTTTCTACCTAATACATAAAAAAACTTCCCAAACTTACTCTAAAATTAATTGTAAGGATCAAAAGGTAAAGTAGAGGTTTCTCGTGCAGAAATAGAAAAATTTCGCTGGCGTTTGGCAAGGGGAGAGCGCAGTCCCACTCCTATGGACGCTGAGGGACACTGAGGAACTGAAAAAGGAAACGCTGTTCCCATGTTTTAAAAGAGGGTTTATGTGATTTTACCCCCCAAAACGCAAACCCAAAACTTTCCCGTCTTTAAAGTCGCACACACTTTTCCATTTCTCTATTTGTAATCTGATTTTCCCGGGCCCCCAAAAATTACAGGAAGCGCCAAAAATTTGGGGCGATCTTTTAAAAGTGATGCACGTTTTTTGCCTTTTTAAAATTTTCGCATGATCTAAAAAATTCGATCACCATAAAAAAACCTTGCCGATTTCACTTTGTACATAATAATCGCTCAACCACTAATCAAACCCCCAATACGAGCACGATCGCAAGCACAGCACAGACTCTCTAAGCACTTGGGATGTAATGGATGGGGCTGTTACCTAGAATCCCAATGCATGGGTTTGGGTTGATGTCCCTCTCGGTGCTCAGTAATTTTTGAATTTTAAAAAATATTAATTGATCCCAGATGTACTTTTTTTACCATTGGTAAATTTTATTTAGCTTAATTTT
Organism: Phyllomedusa bahiana; assembly: GCA_025379985.1. Lineage (NCBI taxonomy): Eukaryota > Metazoa > Chordata > Amphibia > Anura > Hylidae > Phyllomedusa > Phyllomedusa bahiana. Next base: position 23,558 of record JAODAL010041911.1, read on the forward strand.
TGTTTTCTATTACCACCTCTTTACCTTACCGCCGGAACGCCAGTTTGGCCTCATGACAGAGCCCTATTTTTTAAAACTGACATGTGTCACTTATGTGAGAAATAACTTTTGACACTTTACCTATCCGATGTGATTCAGAGATTGTTTTCTCGTGACACAGCTATTGAGCTTTAAGGTAGTAAGAAATTATGGTTCAAAAAATGCTATGTATATTTTGTGAAAATATCAAAAAATCGTGAAAAAATTTGAAAAATTTACCATTTTAACTTCAAGAATTTCTGCATGTAAGACAGAAAGTTAGTTTCCACTCAAAAATAGATTTATAACTAGCATCTACCCAGACTGCTGTAGTTTTGGCATCATTTTTTTAAATGTCTTTTTTTTTTTTTACGACCCTTAGGGGGTAGAAATTATAAGTAGTAGATTTACAAATTTTCAACAAAATTTTGCAATATACATTTTTTAGAGAACCCAGTCCAGTTCTAACGATATTTTGATGGCCTGTAGTTAAGATACCCCTATAAATGCCCTCATCAAAGAAACTACACCCCTTAAAGTATTCAAAACCGCATTTTAAGTGAAGTTTTATTAACCCATTAGGTGTTTCACAGAAGTAAAGCAAAGTGGAAGTGAAATTTCAAAATTTCACTTTTTTTTTTGTCAGATTTTCAATTTTTATACATTGTTCACAAGAATACCGGTAAAATGAGCATGGAAATACAACTTAATAATGATTCCCCAGATTCTGCCATTTTTCGAGATATCTCATATGTGGCCTAGTGCCTTATTGGGCTCAACCATCAAGAAGCCCCATAATAGAGAGGATCACCTACTGGACTCTGGGGTCTCATTTTCATTACCATATTATTTAGTGCCATTTCAGGTTTGTGGACACCCTAAGGTGCTAAAACTTAATAAACTCCCCTAAAAAAATACCCCATATTGGAAACTACAACCCCTTAAAAGGAATATATACCAGTGGTGTAGTATTAGCATAATCGATCCCACAGGTGTGTCACAAAAATATTTAGCGTTAGCTTGAAAATTCTAAAAAAAAATATTTTACCAATAATCTGCATTTTAGCTTGAAAATGTTTAATTTTTACAAGGAAACCTTGTAACAAAAGCAACCAAAACCTTGTTAACACATTCTTTTCTTCCAAGTTCGTACATAACCCTACATGAGGGTGTAATCTTGCTGTTTGGGCGCATGGCAGGGTGAATAACGGGAGTGGAGCGCTATTGGCTTTGGAATGCAGATTTTGGAGGGGCCATGTCGCATTTACAAATGCCCCCAAAGTACCAGAACAGGTGAAACCTTCCATAAGTCAACCCATTTTGGATTCTATCACGCCACATATAACTCATCTAGGGGTGAAATTGTAGCATTTTGGGGGTGCCAGGTGTTACAAAGTTGTTTTTTTTTTTTAATTGGCTATTGAAAATGAGGGAAAACGCAATTCCGCCATTGTTTTTTGGCTACAATTTTACAGCGTTCGCCGAACAGTATAAATAGACATGACTATTTAACTATTGGGGGGTCGGTACAATTGCAAATGGTAATAAGATTGTATATAGTTTTTTTAATGTTTATTACATTTTACACAATAGAATAGGATCTATAAAAAAAAATTGCGTATTTTTATGTTGTTTATCTGTTTCTGATAGCCATAACGTTTTTCAGTTTCTGTATACGGAGCTGAATCTGTGCTTGTTTTTGTGGGATGAGTGACGTTTTTATTAGTCACCATTATGGGGGCATATGCCGCTTATGATCCTTTTATTAAGGTTTTTTTTTGTGAGGTCATTTATGAACAACAAAACAGCATTCCAAGTAGTGTTTTATTTTTTTTTTTTTAACATCGGTCAGCGTGCAGATAAACTGACAAAACTAGTATTACTCTGCAGGTCGATAACATACAGCGATACCCAATTTGATATATGTTTTTATGTTTCACTGCTTATACACAATAAAAACACTTTATTATTCAATATGAAAACACGATTTGCATCGACTAAGTCTGGAGCCATACCTTTTTTTATATTTTGGTTTGTTACGGAGCTGTGTTAGGGGCTTGTTTTTTTTTGCGGGGATAGAGTTGACGTTTTTAATTCGTATAATTTTTTTTTGGAGGAACCAAGAATTTTTATCAGTTTTAAATCCGTTTCTTTGGAATGCAGGGTTAAGAAAATACTGCAATCCTAGTATGTTTTTTATTTTATTTTTAAAACAGCGCTCCACTCGTGCATATCCATGACCTTTACACTCTGGGTCGATACGAATACGGCGATACCCTCTTTATATAGATTTTTAAATATTTAAGCACTTTAAAAAAAAAAAGTGTTTTTAATTGTGTTAAAATAATATTTATGCACTCGCTGTCTTCCGAAGCATACTTTGTTATTTTTCTATATACGAGAGACGTGTAATGTGGTGACTTTTTTTTTTTTGCGGGCTGATCTGAAGATATAATTGAACAACTTTTGAATCTATATGAGTTTTTTGATCGAGCTATTTTATTCCATTTTATGAGCTGCAGATGGAGCAAAAATCGCAAATCTGTGACTGTTTTTTTGTTTTTTGTTTTTTACGGTTTCACCTTAACGGTTAATTAACATGACAGATTATCGGGTGGGTTGTTACCGCACGCGGCGATACCCAAATATGGGTACTTTTAATTTATTTTTTGATCTTTTTTGGGGCGATTGGCGTTTTGTCAAATGGAAAAGCGGTGTATCGTGTTTTATTTTAGGTGTTTGTGTTGTGTTTTACTTTTTTTTAACTTTGACATTTATTTTTACTTATTTTTCTAATTAATCCTTTCCTAACAGCAATCATCAGATTGTTGTTAGAATTGGCAGGCCAGAGCACAGTAACACACCGTACGTGTACAGGTCCGCTATGACAAACGCCTGTCACAATGCCCACAATGCATTGCGGGCATGGTGACGTCACTGATGACCTCGGGAAGTGCCGTCACTCCCGGATCATCAGACAGGTGTATCGGGTGGCCACCCTTCATGCGGCCAGCCGACGGGAGCAGGCAGGAGGAAGCTCACTCCTCCAGCCTGCGGCTTTAATATCGCATGCTATGACAGGCTGGCGGTAAGATGAAGCGGTAATCTCCCGCGTCCGGAGCCCACTCCGGCCGCGGGGTGATAACGGCATGCGTCCAGAGGTAATTTACGCTGGTTTCCCATATTGCGAATGCGCGTGTAGCTAGCGCCCTCAAGCCCGCGCGATATCGCCAGGTGCTTATGGATACGGTCCATTTGCGGGAAGTACACTTCCGCCTAGGGCGAAACCAATACGCCCTATGTCCGGGAAGGGTTAAAGCATGTGTCCTTATATATTTGCAAGATAAAAAACTTTCACAACAAAGAGATCGTATAAAATAGTGTTGTTTTTTTTAAGCATCTCATCTAGGTAGCGTAAACAAAGCGGAAGTAACAATCAGGTAAATTCCAGGAAACCATTTTACATTAGTTTTGGAGATCAGCGATTTGTAATAACAACGTGTTGTCACCGATTATCATGTCCCGCAATGGGGAGTTCTTTGTTGTGATAATTGATACAGATGATCCAGTCCAAAACCCCCAGTAACGACCCACCACTCCCACGCATCTCGTTATCCCATGGCGGGCTTACTGTTAGTGCGGGGTTCTGGGATTAAGTTTCCTTTGAGCAATCAAAAATTTGTGAGTTTGTAACAATTGGTAATCGTTTGAAGTAGATAGCTAGTTAATGAAACCAAGCTAAATTAGAAGCAGGTATACTTCCTGTGTTTAGACATTTAAAATTGTTTTATGAGACCAGCAAAATGCAATGAGTTCAAGGTGTGACAGTCAATATCACGAGATGCAATGGGGAATTCTACTCTTGATTCTTTATTACAAAAAGATGTAGGGCACAAAAACCCTCAATATGACCAACAGCAGAAAGTGGCCTATGTCGGGCACAGTGGTTTATGTCATTGTGGCCTACCCAATGGCTTTGGTGTTGGTAGTTACGACTTAATCCCATTTCACCATATCATTTAACTCTTCTTTTCGTCCTGCCTAATACTCTCTCTCCCTATTGGCAGCACATGGAAAGGGATGTCACCTCCAAAGCTTGGCTTTGTGGATTCAATTCTATCTATACTTTGCTCCTTTCTGAATTTTAACAAATTAGTCATTGAGACAAGTTTTATTTACTTCTTATTTTTCGTTTTTATTCGTACAACTTATTTTTATTTCAATTCCAATATTTAATGCATGAGTTTTTACAAATTTGCTAGTAAAAAAAGGTCAAACTAGAAGGTTGGTGCGACTACGTTGGCTATTCCAACATCGGGCGATAGTCGAGAAGTCGGGTCCACCATACGTATGAGGTTTTTCGATAGAACGAAAGTTCGATCATCTCTGTTGAACCATTAAGAGTCTTATGGGAGAGCAACAACACCACATTCTACACAACCCAAACAGGCTGGAGATGCTGGAATTACAGCAACAACATACATAAATGATACCTGCTACATCTTAGGCACAACACTTAGGCTATAAAAGCCACAGAAAAAAAAGTCACACAACCATTCACTATCCCTGGTCTTGTACCAAAACATGACCCTTAAACCTGCATCACCCGACAAATAAAATTGCCAGAAGGCATTATTATTTAGAACCATCATTTTTACTTGAAAACTGACATTGAATATCCCTGTCCTGGAACGCAGCAATGACCCAAAAAACCTGCAATGACCCACAGAATCTAAAAAGTGCCGGAAGAAAGTAGTCTTTGAACCACCATTTTAGTTGAACTGGACATTGACAAACCCAGTCCTGGACCGGCAGCATAACCTTAAACCTGTCTGACCCACAGATTAAAAAGTTGCCGAAAACGGATTCATTCACCAACCATTTTAGTTGAACTGGACATTGACAATAGCCCTGGCCTGACCGCAGTATGGGGACATTAAACCTGTTCTGACCCCCAGATTAAAAATGTGCCGGAAAATGGAGTCGTTTCAACCACCAATTTTAGTTGAACTGGACATTGACAACACCCAGTCTCTGGACCGCAGCATGAACCCTTAAACATGTCTGTCCCACAGATTCAAAAGTGCGGAAAAGAGTCCTTTCAAAAAAACCACCATATTAATGTTGAACTGGACACTTGATTAGAACTGTCCTGGACCGCAGTAATAACCATTAAAACATGTCTGACCCCAGATTAAAAAGTGCCGGAAAAAGGAGTCTTCAACCACCATTTTAGTTGAACTGGACATGACTATGACCTGTCCCTTGGTCCGCAGATGACCATTTAAACCTTCAGACCCCGTGCCAGAATAAAAAGTGCCAGAAAAATGTAGTCTTTCAACTCCCACCATTTTAGTTGAACTGTTACATGGACTATAACCTGTCCTTGCCGACAGCATGACCCATGGCCGGAATTTACAGTGGTGCGGTTGAGAGCCCCAGGCTGGGTGTTCCATCCAACTATTAACAATACACGCATGTTAAAATGCCTGATGACGAGCGAACAAAACTGTCGTGCTGAACCGATTACGGATGCGGAAGTGTGAGAACTCCAGCCTTCCTCAGTAACACAGACAAGACCTGGTCGGCGCTTTGCCCTACCGTATGATTGCGGACCGAAATGAGTCTCACATGGAAATACTGTGGTTTTAACGAGTCCTGATTACCCCAGCGTGCCCATTTTCTTGGCATTCTTTTCTCGATTTTACTCAAACGTGCTAGAGAAATGGTCTCTGTACTTTGTTCTCTGTCCTGCCCATACTCCATTGTACTCTGAAAAACCTGACATCTGGTCAAGTTTTCCTGTACCTCCCTTGTACAATACAGAGGAATTTTTTTAACGAGCTAATTTTGTACATGGCAAGTTTTCTTTAGTAGCTCTTAATCTAGAAAACACATTTTTAAAATAGAGATGGAATCCCACCATGTCTTTGTATATCTCTTTTTTTATTATATTAAAAGTGTTTCTCTTCAATACAGGATTGATAGCTATGTATTAAAGATCATGCAAAAACAAGTCATTTTCTGCAATATGTGTCCATTAACAGTGTCCTACCTAATCCTGTTTCTGACTAGCACCATCACCCTTGAGCCACTCTATGTACAATTGTGAAGAACTAAATGTCTAGTTAGAAACAACATTTTTGTTAATAATAAGATACCTTAGTAAAGCTTCATGTCACAGCAAAAATCCTCCAAAAATTCAAATCATCATACCCCTTGAGCCACTTTGACAATTGTGAAGAACAAATGTCTCTGTTAGAAACAACATTTTTTAGAATAGGACCTGTAATATAGCTGGCATGTCATAGCAAAAAGCCCCAAAAATTTCAAAACATACCCATGAGCCCACTTTTGACAATTGTGAAGAACAACTGTCTAATTTAGAAACAACATTTTTTAGAATAGGACCTGTAGTAATGGCGGCATTCAACGCAGCATGACCCCAAAAAATTAAAAAAAGACTTCTCAGCCACTGTTAAAAAATTGAGAGGGAGAAATGCCACTTAAGCCACATATCTGATCCAAAGGACATGATTATAGCTTTAGTCTCACAGCAACAATACCCCAAAACATTATAAAAGAGATGGCCGAATTACCTCAAAAATTCGGGTTTTCGGATCACTCGCCGAATTTATCCGACAAAATTCGTTTCGGGTCCCGATATATACTTTCGACACGAATCACGATTAAAAAACGGGCTATTTCCAGGCTGCCCATATCTGCAGGTCTGTAAGAACGTTGTGTGCCATGCTTAAATTATGCAGAGGGCGCTTGTTTTTGTCTTCATACAATGTTTGTGATTTATTATGAACGCACATGAACAGCCCGCGCTCTTAGAATCGCTTCTCTAAAAAATTCCCTTGGCACTTAAGAGGGCAAAACTGACCAAAAAACTCAAGCGGGAATGTAGCCTGATCAAGTCATGCTAGCGAAAGCATGAAAAAAAACAAGCTGAGAGACTCAAGGTGGCAACATTAGTGATAGAGTGGTGGAGGTGACGCGGCAGCCACAGCAGCAGAAGGTCAGACAGTGGCACAATGACATTAATGGAGGCGGCAAAACAGAATTAGGCCACAGAGTGGCACAATTGATACAGTGTGAGGTCACGGCGCAGCAAGATATGAGGACAGACAGTGGCACAATGACGTCTGGAGGCGGAAAAACAGTAATAGGGCACATGAGTGGCACATTCACATCTCACAGTGTGGAGGTCACGGCGTACAGTCAAATGAGGTCATACAGTGGCACAATGGCATCCTGGAGGTGGAAAACAGTATTATGCCAAAGAGTTTCACAATGATACAGTTTGGAGGTCACGGCGGCAGGCATATGAGTCAGAACAGTGCACAGGACAAATTACTGGAGGTGGCAAAAACAGGAGTAGGCCACAGCAGTGGAGGGGCACGGCATGCAGCCAACGGTGCAGCAGCAATGATGTCAGACCAGTGCACAATGAAACAGTTTGGGAGGGCACGACAGGAGTCACAGTGCAGCAGCATTAGGTCAGAGAGGTGGCACAATGACATTCTGCAGGTGGCAAAATAGTATAGGCCACAGAGCGCACAATGACTGAAGCGGCAGTCACGGCGGCAGCAGCATGAGGTCAGGCAGTGGCACAAAAGACAAGAACGTGGAGTGATGAGCATATCAAAGCATGAGGTCAGAGAGTGGCACAACGACATTCAGCAGTGGCAAAATAGTAATAGGAGCCCACAGAGCGGCACAATGACTGTAGAGCGAGGTCACTGGCGGCAGCAGCAAGAGGTTCAGGCAGTGGCACAATGACAGAGAGGTGGAGGTGATGACAGGAGGCAACAGCCATGATGTCAGAGAGTGGCACAATGAAATTCTGCAGGTGCAAAATAGTATTAAGCCACAGAGCGGCACACTGGACAGAGAGCGAGACAACGGGCGGCAGTAAACATCATGAGGTCATGCAGTGGCACAATTACGACAGAGTGGAGGAGATGTGACAGGAGCAAACAGCAAGAGGTCAGACAGAGATGGCCAATGACATTCTGCAGTGTGGCAAAAATAGATTAGGCCTACAGAGCTGGCACCAAGTGACTGAGAGCGGAGGTCACTGCGGCATGAGCCATGAGGTCAGCAGTTGCACAATGACAGATATTGGAGGTGATGACATGGAGCAACAGCATTAGGACAGAGAGTGGGTGCAACAATGACATTCTGGATGAGGCAAAACAGTAACAGGCCGCAGAGTGCACAATACACAGTGTGATGTCCACGGCAAACAGCCAACAGCTAGCAGCAAGCATGAAGCACATCAGAGTGGTCAACAAAGGACAGAGTGTTGAGGGAGGGTGGCAATACCAGTCCTCGTAAAGACGGTGGTAGGCAGATGCCATGGAGAAACTATCAGCAGCATGTTGGCATCAGGCGGGTGGCGTATCAGAATAGTGCTGAGCATGGTAGTTGAACCCAGACTAGAACGCCTAAGGCCCATATGGTGTGTGGAAATCCTGGGCCGATCCCACGCCTGATTCAACCTTGACAAGGGCAGTCGTTAACATTTCCCTTGGACAAGCGGGTCCTCCTTGGGTAAACGATGGCCCCGCCGCACTGAACACCCGCTCTGATGCCACACTACAGGCCGGTAAGCAGACAGCTTCTCCACAGCAAACCATCGGCCAAGTTGCGGCCACACAACCAATTTGGCTGCCCAAGTCGCAGTCGGGATCATCTCTAACTACTGGGGGTGTGGCAGGAGTGCTGTGCAAGTAGGCCACAACCAGTTTTGGTTTCAGGGAAAAAGCTCCATGTCCTGCTGCTGCTGCTGCTGCGCTGGTTACTGCCCTCATCACTAGGGGGGTGGAAGGAAGCTGCTCATTAGTGACTTCCAGACTATAGGTTAATCTGCAGATGGAGCAGGTAACTGCTCCTACCCCCCACCTACCCCCAAGCGCCGCGGCAGTAGTACGTAGAGCGCTGAGGAACCCCCCGGCTCAGAACCTGTCAGAGTAGGGAAGATGCCTGCACATAGCAGCGTCCAACTGAATACGGAGGATTTCCCTATATTAGTTGAGTTTGTCTTTCCCTCTCAATAGCTGGGAAAAAGGCTCCCATTTTGGACCGGAAGCGAGGGTCCAATAGGTGGAGAGCCAGAAGTCATCCCTCTGCGGATGCTGACTATGTCCGCTGTCACTAAGCCAGGCAAAAAAGCATGCAGCGGGAACATCTGCCACAAGTGACTCCGAGGGCTCCCTGCCCTCCCATTTCCCACTGTAGACTGCCTACGTGTGCTTGTAGTCATCTGCCTCGTTCTTTCCTCATCTCCATCCACCCTCCTCGAAGCTGTCATCCTGCTCCTCCTCTCGATTGTCACCGGTGGTAGAAAATCCACTCATTTCACCAGACAAGCATCTGCTCCAATGTCCTCCTACTCCTCCGCCTCCCTCCATCTTCATGTCCAGGTCCCACCTGAGACGTCAAGTGGGTCCACGAAGATGTAGACCGCCACATATCCAGTTCCACTGCCGCATACAGATTTTTCAGCATCAGTTCAGGACATGAGCAGTGGAAAGACGTTATCAATCCCGATAGTCCCCCCGGGGACTGACAAAAAACGTGGGCCCCCTCGAATGGCCTCAACAAACGGCAGTGTCACGCATACTGCCACTTTTGGGGACATCAAAGTACACGGGGGGTACTTTTTGTCCCTGGAACATCAAAAAATCGGTTTTAAAGGCCTTTTTTCTTTATACAGTCGGTCCAACATTGCAGGCTGGAATTCCACGGGGTTAAAAATCGCATATCGAGTGTTGGGGACCCTTCTCCGCTTCAACTCAGGAGGGGGTTTTCCCGGGTTTTTCAAGGATAAAGTCATCACATTTCCTGGGCCATTTTCAGAAAAGTTTCTAAGAACGGGGGAAGACTTCAGAACCTTTTTTACAACCAATTGAACACGGCGCCATGCGGGCCATGGACCACCCCCGGGGGGGAGCGGGACACCATTCCTCCCCTGTCCCTCACCCGGTTTCCCATTTGCAGTTGGCGCGGGAAACCACACATCGATTTCTTGCTGCATGACGCGAGCAGCCCCCCTGTGTGACTTCGTTTGCCGGGCAAGCTATGTAAACTGCTACACCGTTGCCCTACACAGTGGAAAGATGGGGCAGTACTTGTGGAGGCGAATGGTGGGTGGGGAGGAGGAGAGGCACATGGCCAACAGCATTTGAAACGTGGAGGGGGAAACGGCGTCCTCCTGCCAAGTTTTTGGGGTGCCTGGGCAGGAAGCACATTTACCCAGTGGGGCCCCTAAAGGACAGTATGGGCCCCGACCCAATTACAGCTCCAGACGCCCGCTGCCGGTCCTTGGAAAAAACCCATAACCAAGGGGCTGACCCCCCTTTTTGTTTTAAAATATTTAGAAGGGTGGTACTGCCTTTTTGGAAAAGAAATTACGGCTTGGAAATCTCCATCTCGGCTCGGGACAACCCTTAGTTCTCTGAATGGGCAAGTCCACCATTGGAAAGGGAGGGACGCATACCAACAACTTTACAGGACCCGGCAGCTGCGCCCTTAGATGGTTACCATACGTTTCCTCTTTACAATCGCCTCTCTAACGACTCTGGCCCAGAACGGGGCAGACTCGGACCGGGAGAGGGGTGCAAAGAGAAACCTTCCCTTTTGCAGAGGTGGGGACCTTTTCTGCTAAAGGGATGCTTGCCCTGCCTGCTGCGCGTCACGGCAGGAAGGACCACCACACTGGCCACGTTCCCCACCACCGGATGGGGCCTGCATTGGGGGACGAGGCCTTTTTTCCAACTTGACCCCGGGCCCCTCTTCCACTTTCGCCCACAATTCACTAACCCCTATTCGGCCCCCCTCTTTGAAAGAACCCAACCGCCGAGTAGCTGATTTACCGCCCAACGCCCGCCTTAGTGACACTGCCGCCGCTGCCTCGCCCCGAGCCCCTTCCGCTACTGTCTTGGACCTGGAAGCGGGTTTTTTTACCCCCGGGCCCCCGGTCCCGACCTCACACTCTCTACCCTGCTGACACACGGGCCCCACAAACCCCCTTGCTGGGTGCCCGCTGCCCGACGCGCAACTGACGCCCCTTTTCCCGACGTTAAAAGAAACCCCTTTTTCACCCGCTCCCCAATGCGTCGGGTACATCATCATCTATTTGTGTTTCATCTCACACTGTCCTCATACCGGTCTTGGTAAGGGCCGAGGGTGACCTCTCACCCATGACCTCCCCCACTCCCACAACTATACTTTGGGCCCCTACTCAAGAAGCGGGGGGGATTGGCCCCATTTTCTTCCTGCCAATAGCTGCTGACTGCCCTCCTCAAAATTTTTTCACCCCGCATAATTTTCCTGACCAACCACTAGTAGACCCTGGCTGAGGGGAAATGGGTTTGGGGCAAGGGGGGGCTGAGACGGTGAGGGCCGCTACCCCCCCTGCCAGCCAACAAGGTTGTGTCTGAGGTTTCCCACCGACTCTTGGCTGGGGTTGTCAAGCTCTGGGGGGAAAAAGGATGACCTATCAACCAATCAAAAAACCCCTTGGGTTTCTGAACAACACACGGGGCCCAAATGACACGGGAGTTGTGGGCCTCACCGAGGACCCCTGCTGCATTTCCCCTTTCTGGGTGCGACCCCGGGCCCGTTTTAGAAAAAATTTGTCCACGCCACTCGCATTTCAGAGCCTGCCACCTCTCTGTCTGACATACTGTTTTTTCTAAAAAGTACAGACACGTTTTGAGAAGCATTGTATATAAAAATATACACCTTTTTTGATCCCAAAAGAACCCATTTAAAAAGCTTGGGGAACCCTTGGGTATA
>JAODAL010041912.1:0-35384 GCA_025379985.1 Phyllomedusa bahiana
GCCCCTTTTCTCTCGCAGGCTGTCCTCCTTCAGGAGGTTTGTCTCTCTTCACTGAAGACCTGTGACATCATCATTCTGAGTTAGGTAGAATTAGAAGCAGAAGGATGTCTGGTCAGAACAGATCTGCAGCCTCCTGCATGCTTCTTATGTCTGCAGAGCTTCAGGCTGACTCCACCAAGCTCCTTGCTGGGCTATAAGCAGTTATACACACAGTCTGAACTGATGAGACATGCGAGGAGTGTTCACTGCCCCCCCCTTTCCCTCTGTTACCAGGCAACAGACTGGGTTATATTGAGCAATGCACACTGCCCTCCCTCTCCTCCTCTCCCCCTGGAGACTCTATAATACTGTGTTATATGAGGGGATCTGTGACTTAAACAGGCATTAATTTCCCAGATCATTCACACTAGAGCTGGGAGATGAGTATACAGCCAGCAGCCAGAGGGGAGTGTGCAGGCAGCCAATCACAGCGCAGGGGGCGTGACCGGGGCATTTCCTGTCTGGGGGCGTATATCCCAACAGGTTGAATGAAATGTCAGTCAGCCAATCACAGTGCAGGGGGCATGGCTCGGGCGCGGGAAACATCCAGGGGGCGTGTCCGACCAGCAACAGCAGAAAAAGAACAAAGATTTACAGAAAAGCTCATATCTGCTAAACCAAGTGACAGAGGTAATAAAATTGAATAGTCTAAGGTGTTTGTTTGTGAAGAGTCACAGCTGGAAGAAGGCATCAAGGCGGTCTGGACCGCACTGAGAAGAAAAAGGGAAAGAGGACAACTCATCAAAGAAGGGAACAACTCTTCAGAAATGTCTCTGGTGAGTCTATGGCTGTAACTTTACTGTAATCTCTAATATGTGTGCAGAGAGCCTGTGTACAACTGGTACCTAAAACTGTATGGTCACTGTATGGCAGTAATTTTGGTTGTAGTATAATGGTTTATATTCAGTAATGGTATCGTGTATTATTCAGCCACTATGTGGTTTTGATATGTGGTCATGGTGTTATGGTATTACTCAGTCATTATGTGGTAATGATATGATGTTGTGGCATGGTGGTATTATTTAGTCACTATGTGGTGGTGTTATGTAGTTATGGTGTTGTGGTATTATTCAGTCACTATGTGGTGGTATTGTTTATTCACTATGTGGTGGTGATTAGAGATGAGCAAGTAGTAAAGTGTGCTAGTTCAATTAGAACCTCAAACTTTAGTGTGTTCGGTTTGAGGTTCTATTCAAACCAGAACTTGAACTTGGATGGGTACATCCAAGTGCTGGTAAGGGGCTGTGTAGCAGGATCCCAGTGCAATCCCACTACATTGCTGCTGGATGTTAGCTGCTAATTGCAGATAACACTCACCGGTTACAGTGGTGTGTGGTGCAGGCACCATCCCACACTGTTTAACCCCTTATACGCCACAGCAAAGATGGCCATGGCATCTAAATCAATGAGAAACTGTGCCACGCACACTTCGATCAGGGTGCCCACGGCAAAATTGTGGGGTCCCGATTGGTTAACATGGCAGCTGGAAACCTTGTGGAGGCTTCTATTGTCTATACACTGCATTATACTGTATAAATGATCACACCTCCTAGTGGTGAGGTACCCTAGGGGGACTCAAAGTTAAAGTAAAAAAAAAATAGTTTTAAAGCGTAATAAAAAAAATATTAAAAGTTCAAATCAACCCCTTTTGCTATTTTACAAATAAAAAAAATAAGATAATAAAAAAGTTACACATATTTGGTATCGGCGCGTCTCAAAAAGTCCGATCTATTAAGATATAACATCATTTATCCCGTATGCTGAACACCGTAGGAAAAAAAAAACTACAAATAGCAAAATTGTGGTATTTTGGTCATTTCACGCCCCTTAAAAATTGGAATAAATTTAATCACAAAAGCCAAGTATCCCAAACTGAAAGAAATAAAAAGTACACATCAGCCCACTAAAAATGATGGCCCTCACTCACGTCCATAGGTTTTAGTGCAAAAAAAGTTATTGGTCGCAGAAAATGGCGTCGCGGTGCAAATTTTAAAAAATAGAAAATGCTTGGAATTTTTTTTACAGTACCAGGACATAAAGGAAACTGTACATGCTTGCTATTTCCAGATTCATTTCACCCTGTAGAATACAGATAAATCATAATTTTTACTGAAGATTGAACACCGTAAAAACAAAAAACTCCCACAAACATGGTGCAAGTAAGTTTTTTTTCACATTTTGCTCCACTCAGAATTTTTTTGCGGTTTCCTAGTATATTCTATGCTAATATGAATAACACCATTAGAAAGTAAATCTTATCCTGCAAAATAAAAGCCCTCATATGTCTATGTAGGTAAAAAAAAAAAAAAGTTATAGCTTAGGGAAGATGAAAATGAAAAAAGTCAATGGGAGAAGATGTTCTGGTTAATTTTTATACCTATACAGGTGAGGAGAAGCTGTAATTACCATCCATAACAGTAAACTGGATACGTGGAATAACACAGTGAAGAAAATTTGTCTCTAGAGTGACAGAAAAAAATTGAGAGGCTAAAATAATTAATTCCTTTTAATGGCTAACTGAAAAGATGAGGACAGCTTGCAAGCAGGGGCGTAGCTATAGGAGGTGCAGCAGTAGCAGCTGCTACTGGGCCCTGCATCTTGAGGGGGCCCAAAAGACCCTTTGACACATAGGAGATTTGGAGATAGTATGTTATACAATTACTGAACCCCAAAACTGCAAAAACTGAACTTTTGGGCCCTGAGTATGATTTAGCAAATCCATGCACTCTGTATAATATTTATCCATGTATATGAGAGTTAGGCGTTATGTGAGCCTGCAAATGTCGCCAAAGAACAGCTTCTTGGTGTGGAAAAGATGCAGCCAGCAATACCAAACTCCCTAACTATTGATGTCTATGGAGGGGAAAATGCTATCTAACTAAGAGCAGTCTGTACAGTACAGAGAGTGAGCTGAAAATGGCATTCACAAGGCAATACAGTCAAATATATGAAGTCCGAGCAAACAAAAAGAAAAACAACCTCGGCACTACACTGCAGGGCGGCAACTGATGGGATAGCCGGATTCACAGCTGCATGCAAACTACCAAGCTAGCAAAAAATGTGGTGCTCAGTGAATATATAAATGAGACAAGTCTTTGATGTTATACCCATGTAAAATAGGAGTGAGAAGATAGAATCCTTCACGGCGATCACCAGTCTTCACATAAAATGTTATTTATTTTGGCAACTTGTGCGAACATACAGGACAAGGGAGAAAAGCGACAGAAAAGGCAACAGCAATTTCGCGTGCACCCACGCTTCTCTAATGAGACCTGTTACTTAGAGGAAGCCGTGGTTGCACGCGAAAACGGCTGTTGCCTTTCTGTCGTCTTTTTTTCTCCGTTGTACTGTATGTTCTGACAAGTAGCCAGCGAAAAATAAATAGCATTTTGTTGTGAAGGGGAGCTGGTGGATGTGCCGTGAAGGATTTCTTCTCCTCTATTTTTACATGTGTATACAGTCCAAATATATATAACGGTATGGTCTATGGCAATGAGGAGCCCTACACATCAGCGATGACGTTTTTGACACTTTCTCTTGTCTTCTGTACTGATTGGAATTGGCCTCCAAAGTGCAGAAAGCAGCTGAGAAACGAAAAACTGAAAATCGTTTTTCGAAGGGTTCTCACGACTGTGGTCCGTTTATATGGTCAAACTAGTACTAGATAGCTTAACTCGAACGAACAGTTCGGTTCGAGATCTTAAAGAAATTCGAAAAGTTCTAGTAGAACTTAACTTTTCTACAAAGGTTCGATCAACACTTGTGGTGATATGAGATCATGGTGTGGTGGTATTATTTAGTCACTAAGGGCGACATGTATGTGCGGGGCTGCACCAGAAGTCTGGTGTCTTTCATGCAGTCCTGAAAATCTGGGCACATCCCCTGTTCGCTATAATTTTATCAGGTGCCTCTCCACAAAATTTAGGCATATTATAACAAGTGACTGCATGTTTCAGATTTCAAGAGCATGACTACATACTATGCGTGCTCAAAAAAATGGCATAAATCCTGAGCACCAAAATACATATGTCGACGCCCTATGTGGTGGTGTGTTTAGTAGTTGAGCCAATTTTTTATGCCGACAAAGTTGAAATCTGCAAGGTTTTTATGTGTTGTCGATCGAAATGTTTACATGTTCATGCGATAATTAAAGGGTTTAGAAGTCCGTGTGGATCATCTATTAAGTCGCGCGGCCTTTTTCGGCGCTTCCTGTATTATTGGCTGCCAGCAAATCAGATTACAGAATAGAGCAGGGTGAGGAAGTTTGGTGTGGACGTCATGGGGACTGGATGTGTATGGTTGCGACTTGGCTCGGAAAAATCAGACATGACCTCGTTTTACATAGAACAGCGTTTCCTGTTTCAGGCTCGTGTCTTCTCAGCGTATCATAGGGATAGGACCTGTCGCTCTGCATGTGCGGACCAAACAGCTCAGCGTAATTAGTCTATTTCTGTCCAGAGAAACTCTACGTATTAGCTGTGATCACTTACCAAATTTAGTTAGATTTGAGATTTGAACATTTTTATGTAGTTAGCTTGGAGAATTTTAAGGCAGCATTCTTCAGCTGTATATTCACGTCCGGGGGGGAGCGGAGTGGGGGGGGGGGGCCCGCGGGGCAAACACAGACAAGCTCGCTTGATCTTTAAAGAACACTGGATAAAGTTCACAAAGATTTAGTTAGTAGACATTGTAGTGAGAATATCGCTTTTATCTAACAGTTTGCTTATGAATATATTTCGTGATATTGGGCAGCCTGAAACTCTTTATTGGAATTAAACATCAGTTATAGTAACTGCAGGTCTCTTTTGTTAGCTGCAAAACTCCACCTGTTTTATGATCAGTATACATTTCAGATAGGTGTTCAATTTTACCCATTCACCTGTGACTGTTTGATATATCCACTTGCACTTAAATTACTCAAACCAGAAATCTTGTAGTCAGAACAGGTTGCTTGTGTGCAAAAAATACGTGTATAGCTTCATACGAAAACGATCACAGTTATCGTTTTGTTTCTCTGACTTTTGCGGCACCCTGCGTCTGTTCATTTGACGCAGCATCTACGTTAAAATCTTTAAAAACAGCAATTCTAATATATCACCACAGTGTGATTGAAAGGTGCAAAGAATAAGTTTATTATATCAAAACATAACAGTTACATGTTTTTTGACTTGTTGCGCACCCATGCACTGTTTCATTGACGCAGCGCATCTACGTAAATCTTAAAATGCTGATTTCAATATTACCACAGGTGAATTGAAAAGGTGCTAAAAAAGTTAACGTTTATGTTATATCAAAACATAACAGTGACGTGTTTTTTGACTTTGCGCACCCAGCATGTTCATTGATCGAGAAGCATGCTACGTAAAATATTTAAAAAGCGAATTCTATATTCTCCACAGGTGACATTGAACAGGTGCAAAAAATACCGTTTATTATATCAAAACATGTAAACAGTATACGTGTTTTTTAGACTTTTGCGCACCAGCACTGTTCATTGAGCTGATCTAAGTAAATTCTTTAAAACAAGCAATTCTATATTCTCCAGACTGGTGCAAATTTGAAGGTGCAATATAAAATACTGTTTATTATATCAAAAACATAACGGTTACGCGTTTTTTGATCTTTTGCGCACCCAGCACGGTTCATTGAATCGCAATAGCATGCTACGTAAATCTTAAAAGACAGCATTTTATTTTCACCCACAGGTGAATTGAAAGGTGAGAAAAATACTGTTTATTATATCAAAACATAACAGTTACGTGTTTTTGACTTTTGCGCGCCACAGCAATGTTCTCATTGACGCGAAGAATCTACGGTAAATCTTTAGAAACAGCAATTCTATATTAACCACAGGTGAATTGAAAGGGTTGCAAAAAAAATACCTGTTTTATTATATGTCAAACATAACAGTTAACGTGTGTTTTTTGACTTTGCGCGCACCCAGCACTGTCATGACGGCATAGCCATGATACGTAAATCTTTTAACAGCAATCGATATGCACCAAAGGTGAATTGAAAGGTGGCAAAAAATAGCCGGTTTGATTATATCCAAAACTTAATGGTTACGTGTTTGTTTGACTTTTGAGCACTCCAAGCACTGTTCATTGAACGCAGCATCTACGTAAATCTTAAAACAGCAATTCTATATTCAACCACAGGTGAATTGGAAAGGTGCAAAAAAATACCGTTTATTATTATCAAAAAAATAACAGTTAAAAAAAACCCCCCAATTTTTTGAATTTTGCGCACCCATGCATCTGTTCATGATGCAGAAATCTACTAAATCTTAAAAACAGCAATTTCTATATTCACCACAGGGTGAATTGAAAGGTAAGACCGATTGTGTTTACGGTAGCAGGGTTTGGGCGGTGCCGCAGTGCTGAAAAAAAATACGTATTATTCTATATCACAAAAACATAAACAGTTAGTGTTTTTTGACTTTTGCGCAGCCCAGCAACATGTTTCGCATTGATGCAGCATCTACGTTAAATTAACACAGCAAATTCTATAATTCTCCACAGTGTGAATTGAAAGGTGCAAAACAATAACCGTTTTATTATATCAAAAATAACAGTTACGATGTTTTTTTTGACTTTTGCTGCTCCCAAGCAATGTTCATTGACGACAGGCATGCTACGTAATGTAAATCTTAATACTGCATTGTCTATACTCACCTCGCAGGTGAAATTGTAAGGTGCCAAAAGAAAGTACGCTTTATGTATATTCAAAACATAACAGATACGTGTTTTTGCTTTTTGAGCACCACAGACTGGTTCTCATTGACGCAGATCTACGTTAAGACTTAAAACTGCAATACTATATTCACCACAGGTGAAGTGAAAAGTGCAAAAAATACGTTTATTATATCCAAAACTATAACAGTTTACGTGTTTTTTGACTTTTGCGCAACCCAGCACTGTTCATTGACGGCTGCATCTACGTAAATCTTTTAAAACAGCAATTCTATTGATTCACCACAGGTGTAATTTGATAGGTGCAAAAAATACCGTTTATTATATCAAGCATAACAGTTACGTTTTTTTGACTTTTGGAGCACCCAGCAATGTTCTTTGACGCTAGCATCTAGTAAATCTTAAAACAGCGCAATTCTATATTCACCACAGGTGAATTGAAAGGTGCAAAAAAACTTAACCGTTGTATTATTATATCAAAACATAACAGTTAGTAGTTATTTGACTTTTGCGGCATCCCATAGCACTGTTCATTGGACGGCAGCTAGCATCTATCGTAATCTTAAATCAGCAGATTCTATATTCCACCACAGGTGGATTTGATATAGGTGCAAAAAAATTTAAAACCCCCCAAAGGGGGTATTTTTTTTTTTTTTTTTTTTTTTTGATACCAAAACATAACAGATACGTGTTTTTGGGACTTGTTGCCCAGTCCTGATTTGTTGAGTAGGGGGACACCGTGGTTTGAATCCAGCAATTTTGTGTTTGATTAGTGGGATTTTGAGGAATAGCTGTGAGTTTAGGCCTGTCTTTTAATAAGAGACTTTCCAAAAAAACATATTCCCTACCTTCTCAAATTTTTATATTTCTGAACATGGATGCGGAAATGCAGGTGCGGTAAGCGAGCAAGAGGGGGTAGCACATGGAGGGTACGAGGTACGAGAGAAGAAGGTGCTCCTTCCAGTTGGCTGGCGGGACAACACGCATGCCAGCGGATAGTCAGATCTGCAGGAGCAGTCAGGCCTGTCATCGCTGGGTCAGGGCCTCCTGTGAATCTAAGTAACGAACATCGTCGGACAATCTGTCCCTACCTCGTCCCTCGCAGTCACGGCGCCACAAAATGTCGTCATCAGCATCATCAGCATACTGATTCCAACATGAAAGCAGCCCGCAAATGTCAACTCGTGACCAACCACTGTGGGATAATCATTTTCTGAAGACCTCTTTTGATGACAAAAATGAGGTTGTGGGGTCAGAAGGACAGGTTAAAGATCAAGAGGCAAAAAGGATGAATTATTCTTGCTCTGACGCCCAGTTATTGATGCCACATCAGATGGAGTCGAAGGAAAGCGGTCAATCAGCCAAAAATTCCCGGAGGCTGGTCTGGCAAACGCCTTGCAGTGCCCCCTTGCTTGTAGCCCGAGCTTCTGGAGTGCAGAAAGGTTCAGGAACGACAAGACACCTGTGTTGATGATGATGATGATGACAATTGCGGATCCTTACTGGTCTTTTCAGCAGGAAATTTGCTTGCAAGGTTCATCAGTGGACGAGGAGGAAGACGAATGGGGTAGTGTCAATAGCGGGTCCCCGCCACAAAAGGTGAGGAGATAGGGGGGGGGGGGGGGGGGGGGGGGGGGGGGGGGTGGGGTGGTCCGGTCGCGAAGAAGTCCGCCTGTTATGAGATTCCGCCCAGCCATACGGTCGAGGCGCAAACCCTCCGCTTCCTCGTCTTATCGCGTTCCATAAAAGGTCCAGAGGAAGACTCTCAAGACTGGGCCTTCTTTGAGCATGCCTGCTGATTCTCCCAGCAATAGTCATATGCCGCCGTTGCCGGTAACGCATAAGTAGAGGCAAACCTTTAAGTGTTAACCACTCCACAACATGTCTCAGTCACAGGCAGCGAATTGCATGAGTTGAAATGGGAGGGAACACTTGGCCAAAAAAGGCCAGACCGACGCCGGGGCCTCCAACCCTGTCACACATCTGTCTCCGCTCTCCTCACTCTTCCGCCACACACCAAGCGTTCCTCAGCTGCCCATGTCTCTCAGAGGTCATGATGAGGGAATTCAGGCCTACCGCTTCAGCTTGGCCACCGTCGCCCGGATACCACCAGAAACCACCATGAGACCCTATACTCTACCTTCTCCTTCCACCAGTTTGACGACCTGCATGCAGTACAGCGGCCAGTTCTATCAGCCAGCCTTCTGTTTCCAGGGTTTGGAGCAGAAGGAAACACTTTAACCCTAAACCATCCCAAAGCAAAAGCCTGAAGTGTTAGGGCGCCAATTGCCAGGCTTTTGGCATTGGAAAGATGTTTGCTATTTTTCCGTACTGGGTGGACACAGATGGGTTTCCGCAATGTCTGGGCCCCTTGGGGTGTGTTGGTGGCTATGTCAGGCTCGGCGCAGACGCGCTCTTCAAAACTCACTGGGTTGCGGGCAGGGATTCTTTCCCCAAATGTCCTCTGGGTGGCATCGCACGTGATCCCGAGACAACCCGGCCGTTGTTGTGTTGAAATTATTCTGCCTTGGGAGACCGTAGATCACACAGGTCAGGAGCTTGTGGACGGCTCAAGCAACGAGATCGAGCGCTGGTCTGAGGTGACAAGATCCTTGTGCAGGCAAAGGGTCGGTGGTGCGAGTAACGGGGGAAAATCTGCTGGGACCGCCTTAAGATCGGGGCTGGGAGCCACATCCCTTTGCCTGGCACATGCATGAACCTTGTCGTCCAAGAAATTTCTAAAGATCTACCAGAGGTCTGACTGCCTTGGTCTGAAGAAGTGTCTCGAGGTCTGAGTTCGCACTTTACGCCGTTTCGCACCCTGCTTCGTCCCGCCTGGCTGCATTGCAAGCGCGTCAGTCGGTTCCCCGGATCAACTGTCTCATTGTTGAACGTGGCAACCGCTGGAATTCCGCACCTCGCCACATGCTCCAGCGACTTGTGGCAGCAGCGCAAAGCCATTAACGCAAGTACGAAGTGACACATGGCCTGACAAGCTGTGGATACGGACCTCGGGTGTGAGTGTTGAACCCACCGACGAGTGGAGGCGAGGTGAAAGAGCTCTGCACCATACTTGCCATGTTTTGAAGAAGCCACCAAATGGTCGAGTGCGGACAATGCCCTTGTCAGCATGAGCATTCTGGTGATCTTTAGTCTGGAGTACGATCGTTGGACAGCTCTAAAAGCAAGTCAGTCCCGCCAGCGACGGAGGAGGAGACGGACACAGATGCGGTACGGAGCCTTTTCTCTCCGTCAATTCCACAGTAGCTCCGACAGTTTCCACAATTTTTCATCGGGTCTTATAGGCGAGTGGTTCGGGGTAAAGAGCTAGTTGCAGGTGGCGCATCAGCTCTCAGGGGTTGCATAATCTCAGGCAATTCAGGATGTGTTGAAAGCTCTGTGCCGGAGGCATGCGCGAGGAGGAGGAGGAGGAGGGTATTCCTAGACACCCGATGTTAACGACGTTCCTGCCTTGGAAAGAGGGTTGGCTGCGACATTTGAGGCGAAGGAGGAAGATGAGGAAAGATCAAGTATTGCGCTTAGTGCCCCTCGACCAGCAGGCTTGGGAAGAATAAGGCCTCCATCTTCACAAGAGTGCTTGGATGCTCTCCATTTCCTGCCCAAACCATGATTCTTGCATTAAGGCACAAATGGAACAGAACAGTTTACCTGGGTGGCAACCCTCATGGATCCCCAGGTACATAACAAAAAATTCAGCACTTTCGCCTTCCACCCACCCAAATAGAGAGTAAAATGCATAGGGAAATGAGACCTTGCTGAATTGAGTCAACTGGAGGACATCTGTTGCCGAGCTGTTCCGGTTGCCCCAAATGTCACGGTGGAACAACATCAGCGAGTGTGGACGAAGTTGCAGTGCCAAGTAGGCGTAGCGGAGCAGCAGCAGGCAAGGGTGGCCGAAGCCTATGGGTGACCTCTGGCAATCTTTTGTTTACCACCTTCACCAACGCATTGCAATGCGAGGGCGGACATCCAACACACGCCAGAGATCAGCTTAAAGATCATGGTGACGAGCGACTATCTGCGTTCTCAACACCGATGTTTTTGCATGTGTTCCGGGTGCCCAATAGACTTTGGGTATCACAAAATGGGGGACGAAAAATGGCCCGAGCTGGCTCGTCACGCCAATAGAGGTGTTTGTCCTGCCCAGCAGCCAGCGTCATATTGTGCGGAACTTCAGCCAGCTGGAGGAGTCATTACAGACAAAATCGCATCCGGCTTTCCACGATAATGTGGATCAGTTTGACTTTCATCAAGGATGAATCAGGCATGGATCTCTGATGATGTTGTGGGGCCCCAATTGCCGAGGTCTACAGATTAGTTGCCAGTCTACGTCACCATTCATTTTCAAACAAGTAATGGTCCTATTGAAAACTTTTTTTTTAAATGATCAATTCTTTAGCTGCAATTTTTATTCTCTGGTTTCCCAACAGTCATTGTGCTGTTCTTGCTCAGGTGAGGAGTACTGTAAGAAGACAGCAAGGTTTCATGACAACTCCGTATTTACCATTCTATCTCTTTATCTTAAGTAGGTTTTCGCGGGATTGTCAAATGGTTTTGAGGGCATGTTGCTGTGAGATTACAGCGCTATAATTATGGTCCTTTGGAACAGAATGTGACTTCTAAGTGGATTTCTCGCCTCATACAATTTTTAAATATAGGTGGCTGAGAAGTCATATTATAATTTTTTGGGGTCTTGTTGCTGTGTGTATTCAGCCAAACTAATCATGGTCCTTTGGAACAGGAAATGTGACTTCATAAGTGGATTTCTCCCTCACAATTTTTTTTAGTGGCTTGAGAAGTGCATATTTATAATGTTTTTGAGGGTCTGTTGCTGTGTGAGAAGATACAGCTTATAATTATGGTCCTTTGGAACAGAAATGAGGTTTGCTAAGTGGCATTTCTCCTCACAATTTTTAATAGTGGCTGAGATGTCATCTATTTATAATTTTTTGGGGTTTCGATCGTAGCTGTGAGATTCAGCTCTAATCATGGTCCTTTGTACCAGTATTGTGGCTTCTAAGAGGATTTCTCCCTCACAATTGAACAGTGGCTGAGAAGTCATTGTTTTATAATTTTTTTGGGTCTTTGCTGCTTTGAGAAATGCAGCAATACTACAGATCTATTATAATAAAAAAAGTTGTTTCTAACAGACATTTGTTCTTAGCAAATTGACCAAAGTGGCTCAAGGGTAATTGCTTTGAATTTTTGAGGGCATTTTGCTGTGACATGCAGCTATATACAGGTTCCTATTCTAAAAAAATGTTGTTTTCTAACAGACTTTTGTTCTTCACAATTGACCCAAAGTGGCTCAAGGAGTCTTGCTGTTGAAATTTTTGGGGGGCATTTTGCTGTGACATGCAGCTATACTACAGGTCCTTTCTAAAAAAATGTTGTTTAATAACAGACATTTGTTATTAACAATTGGTCAGAGTGGCTCAAGGGTGATGGTGCTGTCAGAAAACAGGATAGGTAGGACACTGTTAATGTAAACATATTGCAAATTGACTTGTTTTTTGAAGATATTTAACATAGCTATCATCCCTGTATTGAGAAACCCATTTAAGACATTGAAAAAAAGAGAAACAAAGACATGTGGGATGTCCATCTATTTTAAAAATTGTGTTTTCTAGAATTAAAGTACTAAAAAACTTGCATGTACAAAATAGCTGTTAATAAAAATTCCTTGAATTGTAAAAGGGTACAGAAACTTGACCAGTTAGGTTATTCAGAGGACAAATGGAGTATGGAGCACGGACAAGAACAAAGTACAGGAGACCATTTCCTCAGCACGTTGAGTAAATGAGAAAAAGAATGCCAAGTTAAAGGGCACCTGGGTTTGTAACAGGAGCGTTTAACCACCAGTATTTCTAGTGAAGCTCTATTGGTCCACACTCATACGAGGGGGCAAGCGCTACCCAGGTTTGACTGTGTTCAGGAGGAATGGATGGTGTTCTCACACTTCCGAATCCGCACTTGCTTCAGCACGACAAGTTTTCGTGCAGCGTCATCAGGGAATTTTAACCTGGTGTTAATAGGATGTCGGACGCCAGCCGGGGCTTAAACGCACCCACTGTATCTACGGCCCTGGGTATGCTGTGGCCCAAGGACAGGCTTAGTTCAAGTTCAGTGAAACTAAAAATGGTGTTGAAAGACTACTTTTCCGGCTCTTTTTAAATGTGGGGGGTCATGCAGGTTTGGGGCACATCGCTTGATGGCAGAACCAGGTTTACGTCAAATGTCAGGAAACTAAAATGGTGGTTGAAAGACTCCTTTTTTCCGTCACTTTTTTAAATGTGGGGGTCATGCAGGTTTGGGGCTAAGCGTGGCCCAGGGACAGGTATAGGCAATGTCCAGTGAAACTAAAATGGTGGTTGAAAGACTCCTTTTTCCTGGCAATTTTTAAATCGTGGGGGTCATGAAGGTTTGGGGGCTCTTGCTCTGTGGGCCAGGACAGGTATAGTCATTGTCCAGTGAAACTAAAATGGTGGTTGAAAGACTCCTGTTTACCGGCACTTTTTAATGTGGGGGTCAAGCAGGTTTGGGGCTCATGCTGTGGACCCAGGGAAGGTATAGTCAATGTCCAGTTCAACTATAATGGTGGTTTTGAAAGACTCCTTTTTCCGGGCATCTTTTTAAATGTGGGGGTCTCATGCAGGTTTGGGGCTCATGCTGTGGCCCAGGACAGGTATAGTCAATGTCATCTGAAACTAAAATGGTGGTGAAAGATCATTTTTCGGCACATTTTAAATGTGGGGCGGTCATGGCAGGTTGGGGCTCATGCTGTGGCAAGGACAGGTATAGTCAATGTCCAGTTCACTAAATGGTGTGATTGAAGACCTCCTTTTTCCGGCTCACTTTTTAAATGTGGGGGTTCATGCCAAGGTTTGGGGCTCATGCTGCTGTGGCCCAGGGGACAGTATAGTCATGTCCAGTTCAACTAAAATGGTGGTTGAAAAGACTCCTTTTTCCAGGCGGTACTTTTTAAATGTGGGGTAATGCAGGTTTGGGCTCATGCTGTGGCCCAGGACAGGTATAGTGAATGTCCAGTGAAACTAAATAATGGTGGTTGAAAAGACTCCTTTTCCGGCACTTTTTAAATGTGGGGGTCATGCAGGTTTGGGGCTCATGCTGTGGCCAGGACAGGTCATAGTCAATGTTTCAGTGAATACCTAAATAGGAGGTTGAAAGAACTCCTTTTTCCGGCACTTTTTAAATGTGGGGAGTCAGTCATGCAGGTTTGGGGCCTCATGCTGTGGCAGGACAGGTATAGTCAATGTCCAGTGTGAAACTAAAATGGTGGTTTGAAAGACTCTTTTTCCGGCCACTTTTTAAATGTGGGGGTCATTGCAGGTTTGTGGGGTCATGAGTGGCCACAGAGCAGGTATGTCAATGTCCAGTGAAACTAAAAATGGTGGTTGAAAGACTCCTTCTTTGCGGCACTTTTTAAACTGTCTGGGTCATGCACGTTTTTGGGGGGGGCTCATGCTGCGTTCCAGGACAGGGATATTATTGTCCAGTTTAAGTAACATGATGGTTTCAAATCTTACTGCCTTCTGGCACTTTTTAATTTGTGGGTGATGCAGGTTTTAAGTGCGTCTGTGATACAAGACAGGGATTG
Source organism: Phyllomedusa bahiana (assembly GCA_025379985.1). Lineage (NCBI taxonomy): Eukaryota > Metazoa > Chordata > Amphibia > Anura > Hylidae > Phyllomedusa > Phyllomedusa bahiana. Next base: position 14,371 of record JAODAL010041912.1, read on the forward strand.
TAAAAGGTCTGTGTCTTTTTTTTATGTGAATTTTCATAACCTAAGTGTGTTGCTAAGATGTAGCAAGTGTCCATTTGACTACTGTTGTGGATGTTAATTTAAGGCTTCTACAGCCTTGTTGGGGTGTAATATGAAGGTGTTGTTGCTCTCCCTTAGACTTTTATGGTATAGCGCCAAAAATCGTTGCTCACTATCGAAAAACTTTTCGATAGCGGTCCTGTACCGACTATGACTTTTAGATCGATCTCGATAGCAACGCATCGCTAAACACTTGTGGTGTTATGTTGTATGGTGTGGGTGGTATTATTCAGTCACTATGTGGTGAGGATTGAGTCATGGTGTTGGATTAGTATTTAGTTTAATTTGTGGTGGTGATATGTGGTCATGGTGTGAGTTATATTCAGTACTTGTGTGGTGGTGATATGAGGTCATGGTGTGGTGGTAGTATTAAGTCACTATGTGGTGGTATGTGATGATATGTGGTGGTATTATTCAGTCACTATGTGGTGGTGATATGTGGTGGTGTTATTCATTCACTATGTGATAGTGATATGAGGTTATGATGTGGTGATATTATTTAGTCACTATGTGGTGGTGATATGTGGTCATGGTATTATACAGTCACTATGTGGTGATAATATGTGGTGTTTTTTTCAGTCACTATGTGGTGGTTTTTTTCAGTCACTATGTGGTTGTGATAGGAGGTCATGATGTGGTGAGATTAGTTAGTCACTATGTTCAGAACCTCAGAGAGTTTTTTGCCATGGGTCCTGTTGATTCCAGTGCCAGATTTTGAGGTTGAGAGTGGGTGCACCCAAAAATTTAACAACATGCTCCCCCAAATTTGGTTGAGACATTCTAACATATCACTGACATGTGGGGGAAAATGGAAAATCTGGCACAATTTGTTTCGGGGGTTTTATCCAATTGATGGTGTGTGGGGGTTATTTGATGGCACACCAAATTTACACTGTTATACAAGTTGTACATCAACAACTTTGCATTGTATCAAGTAGGATAGTAGGTTTATAATTTGTTGGGATAATCACAGAGATGAAAGGGGTTAAATTTGTCTTTAAATTTTAAATTAGGCCCCAATTTTTAAATTTTGGGCAAATGACCTAATTTTTTTTGTACCTGTTTACTGAAATTCAAGTTATAGTTATACAATGGACATGTTCATAAAGTCATTAAAATTGGATCAAGGTTTTAGGAGTTTCAGTTCCTTAACATATACCACCCTGTTTTTAAAGGGACCAAAAGTAATTGGACAAATTAAATAATTGTAAATGAAATGCATTTGAGCAAACAGTATTTCTCTGAAAACCTCAGAATTCATCTGACTGCTTCTGTCCTGTGTCACATTTTATAAAAAAACCTATGACCCAGGCCCAATGGCAGCCATGCATGCCCTAGCCATCACACTGCCTCTGCCATATTTTACAGATGATGTGGTATGCTTTGGATCATGAGCTGTACCACATTCATTCATTCTGGAAGAGGTTGATATTGGTTTCATCTGTGCAAAAAAAATGTTCTTTCCCAAAAACTGTTTTGGGCCTTTTTTTAGTTTTTTTTTTTTCTAGAAAAGTCTAATCAAAAACCTTTTTACTCTAGGGCTTAAAAGTGGCTTGCCCTGTGAAAGTAAAACCCTCTGTATTTACTTTCATGCGGGTCTTCTTTTTAGGGTTTAGTTCAAGATGCCCCCTACCCCTGAAGAGAAATTTGGTAAACATACTGTGTGCTAAACCCCAAACCCCAAATGCGCCAACTGATTGGTCAGCATTTCTTTTAAAAATTTGGAGGACAAAAATTGGTCACCCCTTTTAAATTTCAAAGAAACCCCAGGAATTTTTTAAAAAGAAAAGGAAGTGAAATTTTTTTTGGGGACCAAGCCCGGGTAAACCTGATCCCAACAATTTAAAGCATGAATTTAAACTTTTTTAAAAGACAAAAACTTAAAGGACGAAAAAGTCCCCATCAAACAGAACTGAAAACTGAAAGCATGAAAAGGGGCCCGGGCAGGGGGAAAATTAAAAAAGGACTTTTTAAGATTTTCAAGACTTCAGAAATTACAAAAAAAATACACCCCCCCAATAACTCATGCGGGAGTAAGTCTTTTGATTGTAGTAAGCTCAAAAAAACCCAAAAAAAAAAAGGAAAAAATTTAAATAGTTCTTTAATTACATAATTTTAAATTAAACACCCAATTTTTAAAATTGCTCAAAAACGTTTTTTGGCTTTAATCCCCCTTAGCCCAAAAACTTTAAAACCCTTTAAATTAAAAATAATAACAGAAGATGGTGTCACAGGCAAGGGGGGGTAGAAATTTAACAATAAAAAGCCCTTTTGGAAGCACTAAAAAAAAGGACTAAAATACCCTTTTATTTAATTTCAGGGTGGTCACCCCAAAAGGGTGTCCCTGTCAAAATTCCCTTTTCAAAAAAAGTGTACCCTCAAACCCCTCAGTTCATCCCAATTTTTTGGTCTTACCAGAATTAAATGCACAAAAGATTCCTCAGCGGACAGGTAGGGGGAACACAAGGACCAAAGGGTTAAGGAATATGTACACTGAAAGACAAAAATAGTGTATCCTGTTAATATCTAAAAGGAAAAAACACCAAATTTGTGTCTTGCAGAAATACCATAACCATCGAGTTAACACCAAAGCGAAGGAAACACAATACTTAAGGCCACATCAACATCAGGGATATAAATATAAATAAGCAAGAAAAGGGTACCTGATCTGATGTGCCCAGGGCCCCACAAAAAAAATATCACAAACAAAAGGCTTACCCAAAAGGGGAAAAAAAAAGTCATATGGGAGTGTTTCCTCGTATCTCGATACTTGAATGACAATTGTGACCATAGCAGGTTTTTTAGGGGGTGTCACTGAGAGAAAAATGTACGTTTTTCCTTGACCCTTTGGTCATTATGCTTCCCTTTCCTGTCCTGGAAGTTTTAAAGTGCTTTTATTGTGGGGAAAGTCTGAGTACATTTTTTTTGAAAAAGGTTTGGGGGTTTTCCGGGACGGAAGGGCCCTTTTTAGGGCAAATTTCCCCTGTTTGTTTAGGTAAGGTAAAATGTGTTTTTTATTTAGGGGCTTACTGGGATTTCATTGTTATTTTCTCCCCCTTTTAAACCCTCTGACACTAGTTTTATGATATGTTCATTTTGTATGTTTGATGTTTTTGCTCTAAGAGATTATGCATCCATTTTGAGCTATTTTATTGCTATTTATTAAAAATAATATTTCAGGTCTATTTGTTCATCTTTTTTGTTATTTGGCTTAAAGACTTTGGAGTCTTTGCCAAAAAGGGGTTTTCAACTTTTGTATTAGAAATTTTCATTTTTTTTTAAAATTTTCTTTAATTTTTCCAATTTACTTTTGGTTTTCTTAAAAAAAAACCGGTGGCACATGTTAAGGAATTTAAAAATCAAAATCCCTTCATCCAAATTTTTTTGTGGATACCCTCAATAAAAGTAAAAATTGGACTTTATGGCCTGCCCTTTTTTTAAAAAACATGGTATAACTTAAATATGTTTCAGCAAACAGGTACAAAAACAAAATTTGTGTCAGTGTCCAAATACTGTATATATATATTGACCTAACTGTAAGTAAAAAGCCCCTGTCCCAGATTAAACTCAACAGGGAGGGGATCACCAGGGGCGGAGCAGCTTGAAGCAATCAAATAACAGAAAAAGCGGGGGGAGGTGGTTGGTGACTTAGCATTTCCATTTAAGAGTGAAAAAAAACGAAGATAAAGACTCTTTTCCCCCTGATTCCCGCCCCTTCCCCCCGATGTAGGGTGAAACGTTTTCCCTTTTACATGAAAAAGTGCAGTCAATCACAGGCTACAGCATCACTTGCACGTACCTCTCTACTCTAAATTATGGAGCGTCACGAGGGGGATGAACTGGGGAGTTACAGGGGTTGTCTTACTACAAGGATGTAGTGAGACAACCCCTTTAAGTATGAGGTTTATCTTCTATTTTAACTCATATTCTGACAGACCAACAAGCGTGAATGAGTCCCAAACACCCCTTTAAAAAGAAATTGGGAGTGTCTGAGAGTTTACGGAGGAATTGACATGACAAAAAATTTTGTGATGAGCTATATGTGTGCAGGCAAAATCGGAGTTTTTTTTAACAAACTTTGGCCCTGTTCACGTAACATTTCTGTGACTGTGTAATCTGGACAGGTCTTTTTATCCTCAAAAAAGTGCTACTCTTTTTCCTTGGGTACTTACGGGCTTTTTAAAGGGGGGTTTCCAGGATGCCAGTTTTCCACCTCCATCATACGGGAGGAAATATTTCAAAAACATCTGAGTCATGAAGCGGGGGAGAGAGGGAGGGGGGGTGAGTGAGGAATCCAAAGGGAGCGTCCAAAACTTAACTGAAATAATAAAAAAAATACAAAAGGGGGATTTAAAACAGCAAGGGGCACAGCCTCAGACTGAAATTTCTAAGGGGGGCCTTAAAAGCTCATTCATTTTGCCCGTCTTCAGATAAAAAAGGTTTCAGGGCAAGAGGGCCTGTCAGCTCCTCGTCGTTTTGTGGAAGCTTTTTTAGGTAACTAAGGGGGATTGAGAAATTGCTGTAGTCTCAGATTTTTCACTTTTTTTGTAAATTTCCTTATTTGAAAGTGATTTAAAAACCCATTTTGGGGTTCCCAGTAACATTACTGGTGGCAAAAAACCCCCCTTTGGTCCCGTTCATTTTATTTTTTGAAAAAATAAAAAGAGAGACAAACTCTTTTTCCTAGATGTAGACAAAACCCCTTAAAATGGCAGTTTGTAATAATAATAACCATTCAAAAAAAGTGGGTTTTAAAAACAAACATGTAAAAATGCCAAAACAAGACAATACTACCCAAAAAAATATTTAAAAAAAAACCAAGATAAAATTTTTTTTGCAATATTTAAAAAAATAGAGACAAAAAAACAAAAAAAGAAAAAAAAGCGTGTGGAGAACTAAAGCCTACAACAAGGTAAGTATCCAATATGAAAAAGAGTAAACATTAGTCTCACTGCTAAAAAAAGAGTAAATCAGATGCAAAATAATACACCCCCAAAATCAATTCATTTTGAAAAAAAAATTTTTGATAATAATAGATTTGATAGTAATAGATTTTGATAGTAGATTAAAAATAGTAGTAGTAGTGAGATAATGGGCATATTGTTAAATGACAATCATCAAATAAAAAGAGAAAAGGGGGGACGCAAAATGGTTCCAGGAGACAAATCAATGCGCGGAGACAAAAATCAAAGCATATTTTTCTCGAGTGCATTTCTTTATTTTAATGAGTTTAAATTTAAAAAAAAAAGTGATTTTTTTTCCTAAAATTATCCGGGGTGCTGGATGAAAAAAAAAAAGTTTTTGGTAGGTAGATTGGCCCTTTTATAGGGGGGGGTAGTTAGGCCCCGTTTTGGGGCAGCCCCCAGCTAGATGTGGGTGTAGGTAGATAAAAGGTTTGCTAAGTAGGCTGGTTGTGGGACCCCGGTAGTAGGTAGGGAGTTGGGGCCACAGGTATTTTGGGGATAGGGGGGGGTTTGATGGGATCCGAAGGTAGGTAGGTAGGTAGATAGGCTATAAAAAGGGTTAATTAAAATTGAGGGGATATGGCTATAGAGGGCCCCAAATAGACAGGCTAGCTTTAGGTAATCTATGGGGGCCCATATAGGTAGGCAGACAGAGTCTAGTTAGGTTATAGTGACCAATATAGGTAGGCGTTTTAGGGGGCTATCGGGGCCATATAGGTAGGTTGGTGGGTTTAGGTGGGAAAAGAGGCCCATATAGGTGGATGGCGGGTTTGTTTACTTTGTTTTGCACCTGTCTACTTTTGATACTACTAAATCTGGTAGCTGTTGTTTATTTATTAGTGTCCACCACACCTGCAGCCAGAGTTCCTCAGGCTCCTTTAGCAATCTTATTCATTCAAAGAGAAAGGCGGTAAACTCTGCAAAACATGCTTTTTTCCCATATCTTAACCCTTATGGCCCATCAAATTTTGGCCCAAAAATATGCTATTGCGTCTCTTGTGGGTATAGCCGTGGTGCCCCCTTTACCCCCAATTAAAGGGAAATTCCCCAGCAATATCCTTATCTAGCCGCAAATGTTGCAACGTTGCATGTTGGGTGAGCTCCCCGTGTCTGCATTTCTTCCACTATTGGATTAATTTTCCATTGGTGTAAACCCCCCCTTTACAAAGCTGTACACTGACTACTTTACTTTTGTTCAAAGTGTTATCTTCGTGTTGTTTATGAAAAGATTAATACAATATTTAAAAAAAATGTGGGGGTTGTAACACTTTTGTGAGATACTGTATCATTATTTTATTCTTTAGAATTTTTCAAAATTTGAAATATATATATCTTTTCATGGAGTTGGAGGCATATAGGAGTACACAAGGACTCAGCTGTGATATGACTGTTAAAACATTATGGTCCTTATGTATGAAACTGTTGCTCATATCAACCAATCAGAGCTCAGCAATTATTATTCCAGAGTACACATATTTGTTGCTATGGACAACAAAGACTTACTGCTAGACAGTTTTCACACATAAGCCCCTATGTGTATGAGCCCTAAAATAAAGCAACACACTAATAATACAAATATTATTTTTAAAAAACAAAAATTAGTTTTAATTCTCAGAAAATCTAGTTTTCTGACTTAAATAGTCAACATTTAAAAAGATTTTTGCTAAAATGAAATTGGATGTTATGGCATAGTGGTTAGAAGGTAGATTAAGGGCAACCAAATATATTTATGTATTGGGGCCATCAAGTCACTTGTTTCTTCAGTACAGGATGGCTTTTCATACAAGATCAGTTTGTACTGCTACACACGCGTATATCACAAGAGACATCAGAACAATTTTATCTATGTTTCCCATGGGAGGAGCCTGAGATAACAATACAGCTTCCACCTGCTTTTTCTCAGAAGCAGAATAAATAATGCAAAATACTGAAGAATAATGTAAAAAGACAAGATATCACTCAAGGATCTTCAACAAGTTTTCCGTATTATCGATTTCTTGTGGAGATGGAAATTTTTTTTTTTTTTAAAGAAAAATATAGAAAAAATGAACTAGACATTTTATATCAATGATTGCAAAAAAAAAAATTACGATTTTCTTTTGCTTAAAAATTGAATGTCATGTTCAAACAGTTATGTCCTTATAAACCCTGTGAAAATAGATTCATTTTGAACATGTATTAAATTTATGAGAAAGAGTTTAAAATTTTGAAATGATATACATTTGTTTTTTCTGAAAAACCTAAAAACCCCAAAGAAAAAAAATAAAAAATTGATTTTTTTTAAAAAGTTTGGGCTTATTTCCCAACGTTTTAGCCCCTAAACCCTCGGGCCAGTTTTTTACCTTTTGACAGAGCCCCAAATTTTTTAAAAACTGACATGTACTTTAAAGTGAGAATAACTTTTTGCATTTTACCACCATGTGATTTAGAGACTGTTTTCTTGTGACACATTGTGCGTTAAGTTAGTAAGAAAATTTTGGACAAAAAAGTCCTTGCTTATTTGTGAAAAATATCAAATATAAAGTTAACATTTTCAAACTACAAAATTTTTTGTGAAAAAACGTAGTTATTCCCCTCAAAATACCCCATAACCATAATTTTTTTGTAGGTTGGATAAAATTTTTTTTAAAGTCTTTTTTATGAATTAGGGGGCTTTTTAGTATAATGTTGTACCGTGTTAGCCATAAAAAAATAGTAGAAAAGTGAAGAAATCAGACGAAACCTTTTTTGAGGGTAACGGTATATTTTTTGGTGAGCTTTCGAGAGTACTAGCTCTCTTCTTCAGAAATGATGTTATATAATAAACAGAAAATTCACAGACTTTTTATACACAAAAGACATGGATCTTCAAAGAAACAAAATGCAGTAAGTAGAGAAGTTATTTACAACAGGTCAAGAAATAAACAATCTGTGAGGCGTGATGGAGGGATCAGTAATTATTGTCCTTATCTCTTTTCCATCACAGTTCACACATAGTGTTACATAAAACTCTGATTAATATTTAGTCCATTCTGTAGGGTTTGAAATTTTTGCATTAACTTATATTCCCATTCCTTCCTCTCCCGTTGTATCTTAAAATGTCCCAGTAGAACCACAATCCTCAAATCTTCAATACAGTGATCCTCTCTGGAAAAATGTGAGGCCACTGGGAGATCAGTTCTGCTGTTATTAATGGTGAATCTGTGTGAATTCATACGCTGACTGAGTCTCGGCCCTGTTTCCCCCACATAGAGGCCTGTGATGGGACTTTACACACACATAATCAGATACACCACATTGGAAGACCTGCAGGAAAATGTCCCCTTGATTCTGTGCACCTGCTGTTACTGTGGGACAGGTACACTGTAAGTGGTGTGTATGTGCCTGCAGGTCTTGCACCTGTTCTGCAGGCAGGGTGAGGTGCCATTTTCAGTTGGGGCCTTCAGGGCACTCCGGACAATAATACGCCGCAGGTTTGGTGGTTGCTGAAAGGAAAGGAGAGGGGGGACTGGGATATTTCTTTGAGTCTGTTGTCCCTATGTGGGTGGAAAATATCCTAAAACCCCTGGTTAGAGATACTCTTAGTTACATCCAGGACACCACGGACCTTCTTAACAAACTGAATGCACTCGGTCCACTACCTGAGGGCACCATTTTGGCCACCATGGATGTAGAATCCCTGTATACCAACATACCCCACAAGGATGGAGTTGCAGCATGTCAGGTGCACCTGGAGAAACAAAATTTCCCAACAAAGCCAGTCACAGAGCTCATACAGTTCATACTCAGCCACAACTATTTCACTTTTGGAGAGGACCTATATCTACAGCGAATGGGAACTTCAATGGGGTCCAGATGTGCGCCCCAGTATGCAAACCTCTGTATGGCAGAACTGGAAGGAGCATATCTATCCATATGCACCAACAAACCCATGATATACCTCCATTATATCGATGATATCCTTGTCATCTGGACTGCAGGTGAGGAGGCCCTACTTCAATTCCATAATGACTTCAATAACTTTCCCCCACCATCAACCTTAAGCTAACCTATTCAGAGAGCAAAATCCACTTTCTGGATACCACAATACACATCAAAGACCACCGGCTACTCACATCAGTATACCACAAACCCACAGACAGAACGGTCTACCTCAGAAAGGACAGAGTCCACCCCAAGCACCCAAAACAATCCATCATATACAGCCAGGCTATACGATATAATCGTATTTGCTCCAACAAGGCAGACCTGGATAAGCACCTCCTGGATCTGAGGACGAAATTTTTCCAACTGGGATACAGACCAAAAGTGACGGACAACCAAATAAACAAAGCAGCAGCCATCAACAGAGACAATCTACTTACATACAAAAAGACCCAGAATGAAGAACGAGTGCCCCTAGTTGTCACCTACAACCCACAGCTGGAAATGCTACGAAAGATTGCCAAGAAACTCCAACTAGTGCTACATAGGGACAACAGACTCAAAGAAATATTCCCAGTCCCCCCTCCCCTTTCCTTTTGGCAACCACCAAACCTGAGGCGTATTATTGTCCGAGTGCCCTGAAGGCCCCAACTGAAAATGGCACCTCACCCTCCCTGCAGAAGAGGTGCAAGACCTGCAGGCACATCCACACCACTGACAGTGTACTTGTCCCACAGTAACAGCAGGTGCACAGAATCAAGGGGACATTTTCCTGCAGGTCTTCCAATGTGGTGTATCTGATTATTTGTGTCCCACCGCAGGCCTCTATGTGGGGGAAACAGGGCCGAGATTCAGTCAGTGCATGAATTCACACAGATTCACCATTAATAACAGCAGAACTGATCTCCCAGTGACCGCACATTTTTCCAGAGAGGATCACTGTATTGAAGATTTGAGGATTGTGTTTCTAATGGGACATTTTAAGACACAACAGGAGAGGAAGGAATGGTAATATAAGTTAATGCAAAAATTTCAAACCCTGCAGAATGGACTAAATATTCATCAGAGTTTTATGTCACACTATGTGTGAACTGTGAGGCTCACAAATCACACCTGCTGGAAAAGAGATAAGGACAATAATTACAGATCCCTCAGTCATGCCTCACAAGTTTCCAGATTGTTTATTTCATGACCTGTTGTAAATAACTTTTCTACTTACTGCATTTTGTTATTTTTAAAGATTCCAAGTTTCTTTGAAGATCCATGTCTTTTGTGTGTAACACCCCTTTGGGCCAACCTTCTTGGGCAGGGTGTGTTGTCACTCTCACTTCTCTAAGACACAGTGCCTCCACCTGAATCTTCATATCAGCTCTCCAGGTATGCAGGAAAGGTGGTTCCTCTTCTGCCAGGGGTCGATTCGGGAAACCCCTGTCTAAGCTCTGTACACACTCACAGAGTGAGGGATAAAACTCTTAACAGATTTATTTCAAAGGATTAATAGGTGATATATGGCTTGGAGAATTGCAAACATGAAAATAGAGTGAAACACATAACAAATCAGAACATCAATAACTAAGTACAAAATACTCCCCCTACTGGTAGAGTTAAAGTTCTGTCTCTCTTTTACGAGGTGGCCTACGCAGGTAATCTCACAGCAATATCCCGTCAAAATGGCCACCGCAATGCAGCATCAGTTAAACCGTTGGAGTCCAGTTGCCGCGGTCGTTGGAGCTCTTTTGGTAACGTTGGTGCACTTGGAGATCTCAGCCTTAGCAATCGTAGAACAGTCCACATCACAAATCTACAACTCCTGATCAGCCAAGTCCTCCCAGCGTCTACTCACTCTTCATGTCTGCACTGCAATGGACTCTATTCTGCTGCTGTCACATTCAGGCGCTGGGTGCCCTGGCAGGGGAGGCAGGATTCTCCTAGGTGGGAAGCTGGGGCTCTGCAGCTGACAGGTGGCCCACAGACTAGTCGGTCTCCTCTCAGTACACACTGGGGAAATCTCAGTCTCTCTCTCAGACCCCTCTCTCCTCTGTAGTCTCCACCCTTCTCCCACTCACTGCCCCCTCTTCCTGTGCAGTGACCAAACCAGGGCTGCTGGGTAGTGAAGCCCAATGCATGTCCGGGAAAGAAGAGTGAATGTCTCTTTCTATAGTATCCACTGTACACATTCCTTCCCTTTGGGGGGTTACATGTGTATAAAAAGTCTGTGAATTTTCAGTTTATTGTATAACATCATGTCTGAAGAAGAGAGCTAGTACTCTTGAAAGATCACCATCAAATATCCTCAGTTAGCCTCAAAAAAGGTATTGTCTGATTTCTTCACTCTTCTATTAGGGGGCTTAGAAATTTAGAAGTCATTTTAACATTTTCAAGAAAATTTGCAATATACATTTGTCACGTCAAGGGAAGTACAGTGAACCCTGACTGGAACCCAGCCCACTGTCCCTGTCTACTTGACGTGCTGCCCAAGGTGGCAGGTGCCAACTGGGCGACAGTCCCTGCGCTGCTAGAGTGCTGGGGCCGTCAGGAGGAAGAATAGTCAAACAGTCCGGGTCAAAACAATAGAAATGCCAAGCCACAAATCGGAACCAAGGAGAAACCTTAAGAAAGCCGGGGTCAAAAGCCAAACGGGAATGAGGTACAAAATCAGAACGTAAGATGGGTCAGGAAACAAGCTGAGGTCAGGAGCACAGGTGAGCATACAAATGAACAAAGCACAGCTAAGGCAGCCAGGAGAATATCGCAGGCACAGCACTCAGCCTGCAAGTTTAAATGTGATTCCCGGATACCGCCCCTGTAGCTGTATTGGAGCAGCCTCCGGTTCCTCCCATTGGCTGGTGCGACACGCCCTCTGTCTGGAGTGGCTGGGCCTCTGTCACTCACAGAGCTGCCAGCAGAATGTGTATCAGGGTGGGGTCGCAAATCAGCTGCTGCAGAACGTTGCTCCCTGCAGGCCGAGCGCCGCCTTGCCCTGACAAAAATTTTTTAGGGACCAGTCCAGCTCTGACATGGCTTTGATTGGCCTGTATTTTAGATATCTCCATAAATGACTCCATCTAAGAAACTGCACCCCTAAAAGATTTCAAAACAGCATTTAGGAAGTTTATTAACCCATCAGTGTTTCACAGGAATTAAAGCAAAAATTTCACTCTTTTTGCATTATATCTCCTTTTTGCTCCAGTTCCTCTCTCCTGCACCATTTCCTCTCTCCCCTGCACCAGTTCCTCTACTTCCTGCACCAGTTCCTCTCTTCCCTGCACCAGTTCCCCTCTCCCATACACCAGTTCTTCTCCCCTCTCCCCTCTGCACCAGTTTCTCTCTCCTTCACCAGTTCCTCTCTCCCCTGCATCAGTTTCTCTCCCCCCCTGCACCAGTTCCTCTCCCCCTGCACCAGTTCCTCTCCCCTCTGCACCAGTTCCTCTCTCCCCTGCACCAGTTCCTCTCCCTCCTGCACCATTTCCTCTCTCCCCTGCACCAGTTCCTCTCTCCCCTACACCAGTTCCTTTCCCTCCTCCCCTCTGCACCAGTTTCTCTCTCCTGCACCAGTTCCTTTCTCCCCTGCACCAGATCATCTCCCCCCTGCACCAGTTCATCTCCCTCCTTCACCAGTTCCTCTCTCCCTTGCAACAGTTCCCCTTTCCTATACACCAGTTCTTCTCCCCTATCCCCCCTGCACCAGATCATCTCCCCCCTGCACCAGTTCATCTCCCTCCTGCACCAGTTCCTCTCTCCCTTGCATCAGTTCCCCTTTCCTATACACCAGTTCTTCTCCCCTATCCCCTCTGCAACAGTTCCTCTCCCCTGTACCAGTTCCCCTCCCCTCTTGAACCAGTTCCTCTCTCCCCTGCTCCAGTTCCTCTCTACTGCTCCAGTTCCTCTCCCCTCTGCACCAGTTCCTCTCTCCCTCCTGCACCAGTTCCTTTCCCTCCTGCACCAGTTCCTCTCTCCCCCGCACCAGTTTGAAATTTTTGCATTAACTTATAATCCCATTCCTTCCTCTCCCGTTGTGTCTTAAAATGTCCCATTAGAACCACAATCCTCAAATCTTCAATACAGTGATCCTCTCTGGAAAAATGTGAGGCCACTGGGAGATCAGTTCTGCTGTTATTAATGGTGAATCTGTGTGAATACATACGCTGACTGAGTCTCTGCCCTGTTTCCCCCACATAGAGGCCTGTGATGGGACTTTACACACACATAATCAGATACACCACATTGGAAGACCTGCAGGAAAATGTCCCCTTGATTCTGTGCACCTGCTGTTACTGTGGGACAGGTACACTGTCAGTGGTGTGTATGTGCCTGCAGGTCTTGCACCTCTTCTGCAGGGAGGGTGAGGTGCCATTTTCAGTTGGGGCCTTCAGGGCACTCGGACAATAATACGCCGCATTTTTGGTGGTTGCCAAAAGGAAAGGAGAGGGGGGACTGGAATATTTCTTTGAGTCTGTTGTCCCTATATAGCGCTAGTTGGAGTTTCTTTTGGAAGGGGGCGCTATTTTTTGGGAAGAAGGGGGGGCGCCAGTGTCCGTACTTGCCTAGGGCACCAAAATGACTTGTCCTAGCCCTGCATGTATGTGTGAGGGTAAAGAGGTTTGAATCAATATTGTGTTGTATGTATAACTATGAAATCCCAAGCTTTTCTCCTTATAAGGCATTTCAGCTTGAGCAGAATCCATTTTGTGGGGAATGATGCAGCAATTATGAAAAAGCTAAGATGGCTGCGGCTCAGGATGTGACCACTTGTTATCTGTTTCCTCAAGATGTGACCTCCGGCTATTGTCTCCCTTTCCTGAAGTTTCGTTTTACTGGAAATTGACTGAGTTTTGGCTGATGCAATCCCAGAAACTTTGTACCCAGAGACAACGTGGACCAATGAAATTTATTCAGAAGCTGCCTAAATATGGACATACGTCCGTTCCTCTCTCCTCTACTGCGTCTGCGCTTGCTTGATTACAGATCAAAACAAATATGTGTGTAAGGCATTGTCTTGTCAGAATTGCTTGGAACATGAATGAGATTTGATCCAGAACTCTTGTGTCTGACTCAGTTTCTATCGGCCGATACATGTCCCCATGCTCGTGATGTGGAAGACCGGGACAAACGGGTGACCCCCAATGTTGGTAAACGACCCCCGACATATGAATACGGCTGCACTAGAAGTCTGGCGTCTTTTGAGCCCGACATTTAGCGCAGCGCAGGCACATTATAGAGCACCCAAGGCACTTTGTAATGCACCTGACTTTATTGAGGGGGGGAGGCGAAGCGCACTAGAACGGTCGAAAGCTATAGATTTATAGCTGCCGTACGGCAATTCCAGGCGCATTACTGCTGGAACAGGTAAACCACTTTCAAAGTGGTATACCTGAGCCAGAATTGAAGTTTCTGCGCTAGAATGCACCTGATTTATGACCCGCAGTAAAGCGGCTTCATATATCAGGCGCATTCTAAACTAATATTATACACATAAAAATTGCCGTCTGAGCGTCATAAATCATACATGTCGCCCGATAGACCTATGTATATGGAAAATTTAAAAAGTTATGGCCCTTGGAAGGCAAGGAGGAAAAAACGAATGTAACGAAACTAAAATAGGCTTGGCCCTAAAGGGATTAAACATGTAGGCAAAGGTAAATAAATATTCTTACCATAGACATTGCTTTTCTGATTTTGCTTCATTTCAGAGTTTAAGCAAATCTTATCTCCTGCTTGTTTACCCAACCTAGTTACCCTAAAGGCCTGGCTGTGATTGTGATGTCACTAACCTGCTGTGTCTTATCAGCAGAACAGGAGCTTGTTTCCCACTCTCTGATTGTATCTTTCTTACTCGGAGACACAATACCACTTTAGAGTCACTGAACAGGTAGACCTCAGCATCTGTGTACCATCCTGTATGTGCTGAATGACACTGTGATCTTTGTATTTAAATGAACAGTGTGTATGTAGAAAAATCCCAATGTTCCTCTTGGCAGTTTCCTCTCATGACAAATATAACTTTGTTAACTCATGTTTCTAGCCAGAATTCTCCCTTTGGACAATGTTATTTTTTTTTAAAAATTTCCCATCACAATCCCCGCCTAACAGGCACAGCTGGGAACGGGCTTTTGAAAGGCTGAAATGTAAAGTCACTGCTGTGGTTTTTGGGACTAAAACAAAAAAGTTAAGGCCTAAAAGCATTTGTGAGGAAAAACTTATTTGAAAAAAATTTGTGGGAAACCCCTTTAATCAATAAAAAAAAAAAAATTTAAAATTTTATTGGGCGAATGTAATGATGGGGTTTTTCCCGTTTTTTTTGGTGTAACCTGCGCCTCCCGGCCCGGGAATCCCCCATTGGGGACGCGGGATGCGGTGTTAGGGGCAGCATTCGCCACTTTCAGCTGCGCCCCGCAGGGAAGGGGCGGGAAAGGGGCCCGCGGTGAAGGCTTTCCCGGGGGCGGGGATGCGGGCGCTTGAAAAATTCGAGGCCCTTTAAACGTTTGGCGAGTCGGAAAAAGTGCGGCGCTTGCAGCGCTCAGGCTCCAAAGCCCCCCCCCCCCCCCAAGGAAATAGTTTTTTTTGGCCCTAAATGTTTGGGGAGGCGAAGTGAAGCGAGAAGGAACATGCGAGGAAACATAGAAGATCGAACAGAAATCTGGGCCCGCTCAGGCTCCGTGCAGCATGGAGTTGTTTAAAAAAAAAAATCCCCTTTAAAAGGGCCGGAAAAATTTCAAAAAGAGTTTCAAACCTCAAAAATAAAAAATGCATAAAATAAAAACCTTTCCAAAAATCTAAAACGGCGAAATATCGGAATTGGGATTTTTGGAAATTGCTGGGAAATTTACAGTATTAAAATTTTCTGAAAGTTTATTCTCATTGGTGGGCAAAAAAACCGGCCAATCAGTTTTAGGAGCGACAGTGAAACCTTTAAAAACCTTTTGAAAACAAATTGCCCCAATCAAAAATCAAAGGCGGGACAGTTCAAAATAAAATAAAAATGCAAAAAAAAAGAGTGTTTGGGGCTGATTTAGCGGGGGTTTTGGCTATCTGGGCCAAATTTAAAGGAAAAGGGGGGGCCCGGGCCCATTATACCTTATGGAGAAGTTTGAACCAATAAAAATTAAAGGGGGACAGTTCAAAAAAACATTTAAAAAATGGGGAAAAAGAGCTGATTAGTTGAGCTAGGGGGGGCCCAAAGGCACCCCACCCCAATTTCAACCCGCGAGCTACTTTCCCACTGTAGTCTATGAAGAGACCCGGCGCAATGAAATCTCGCTCTCAGCCCCGGGGGGCATGGATATGAATAAAAAAATCTTTTTTTTATTTGGGTAAAATATTCTCTGAGAAAGGCTCAAACTTCTTAAAAACCCATAAATAAATTTTAAATCCCGAAAAAACCCCGGGGTTTGCCCGCCGAGACCGGCGTTTACATCAGGAATTGAATATAGAAAATTTGCCGGAAATACATTTAATTCAAATTCTTGAAAGCGCTTTCATTGGTGGCAGAATTTCCAGCCAATCGAATGGGAGCGAAAAAGACCCTTTATTTTTTTTGGGGAAAATTTTTTTGACCAATTAAAAAAAAAAGGCAGGACATTCCCAAAATCAGTAAAATTGAAAAAAAAAGGGGCCTGTTGGGCCCTGGTTTAGCGGGGGTTTGGGGTTTTCCCCGCCAATCGAGTGCAGCAAACTTCTCCATTTAGTACTATGGAAAAAGGGGCGAAAATGCAATTCGGCGCTCGCACCATGGGGGCCATGGGGTATGAATAAAAAAATCTTTTTTTTTAAAGTGAAAAAACATTACCCAAGTTTAAAAAAAGCTGAAACCTTCTCAAAAAAATAAATCATTTTTAAATTTCCCGAACAACCTTTTGGTCGCCGGGGAACCGGCGCAAAAAAGGAATTGCAATGTAGAAAATTCCCCGGGAAATACAGAAATTAAAATTTTTTTAAGCTTTTTCTGAATTGGTCGGCAAAACTACCCAAATTTGGGTTTTGGATTTGACAGGGGGCCCCAAATTTTTTCCCTATGAAGGAGAAATTGCCCAATCAGAAAGGAGCGACAGGGCCCCTTTCTAACCAAGGGAAAGGGAAAAAATTGCCCAAATCTTATTCAAAGGCGGGACATTTTTCAAAATCCCAGTAAAAATGCAGAAAAGACTGTTTTGGTTGATTAGGGGGTTTTTTCCAGCTTACCCAATTGGGAGCGGAAAAGCTATTTTCTCAAAAGGTTCTATGGGGAAAGTAATTCCAAGCGGCTTGTGATTGGTTTAATTAAAAAAGAGGCGGGGGTTTTTTGGACCAAGGGAGAGCAAGCGACGCCCTTTTTGGGTTTTTCTTTTTGAAAAATCGGGTTTTACAACTTCCCAGGGCTGAAATAAAATGATAAGATTTTTAAACAAAAAAAGTTTTCCCGATTTATAAAAAAAAGAACAATAATATAGGGGTAAAGAAAAAAAAATTTTTTAATTTTCAATAAAACATTTTTTAAATTTCTTTTTTTTTTGTTACACCCCCCCATTTTTTTGATCAGGGGCCCGAAAAAAAAAAGAAATAAAAATAAATTTCCCATTAAATTTAAAAATTTTTTTTTTTTCTTTTCCCCCAAATTTATTAGGGTCTTTTTATATACAATCGGTAAAATTCTGTACTTTTTATCATTTGATTTCGGCCATTTTCTTTTTTTAATTCCCAAATTGAATTAAAAAACCCCAAAATAGGGCGTTCCCGCCATCCCTTTTGGCCCAAATTTAATCGGGGCCTCTTTTAAGTTAGCCAACCCACAGAGCTCCCCTGGGGAATTTTTTTTCCCCCAATAAAACTCTAGGGAAAAATTTTGCTCGCGCTCTGATTGGCTAACTAAAAAAGAGGGCCCCCTGCTAAACCCCAATCACCCCTTTCTGCATTTTTTACTGTATTTTGAACTTTTCCCCCCTTTTGGAATTTTTTTTGGGTTTAAATTTTTCCCTCCATAGGATTTAATGGGCCACGGTCGCCCCTATTCTGATTGGCGGGTTTATGCCGACCAATCAGAAGAGTTTAAAAAATTTTTAAATTTATTTTTATTTCCCAGCAATTCTCTTTTTTTTGCAATTCCTGATGTAGCCCCGGGGTCTGGGCGAAAAAAAGCTTTTTGGTTAAAGGGTTTGCTATTTTTTTTAAAAAGGGTTTTTGGCTTTTTTTTTCAGAAAATTTTTTTAACAACTAATAAAAATGATTTTTTAAACGTACTCCATGCCGCACGGCGCGGGAACCCGAGTTTTCATTGTGCCGATCTCTCCATAGATACAATGGGGGGAAGTAGTAGCGCTCTGGTTGGTGGGTTTGCCAAGCCCCCCCTAGTTTTAAACCAATTTATTTCTTTTCTGCATTTTTATGTATTTTGAAAAATTCCCGCTTTGATTTTTTTGGCTCAAACTTCTCCCTTGGTTAATGGGTTTCCCCGTTGCCCTTTTCTGATTTGGGGGGGGATAGCCCAAAACCCCCTTGTGTTCAGGGCCCAAACAGCTCTTTTCTGCATTTTTACTGGGATTTTTAACTTTCCCGCCTTTGATTCTGATTTGGGCAATAGTTCTCCATAGGTTTTTTTAAAGGTTCAATGTTCCCCCTCCCCATTCGATTGGCCCGGTTTTTGCGGACCAAGGAAAAAGTGCTTTCAGAATTTTTAATTACTGTATTTCCCCGGGAAATTTCCCCCATCCTAATTCTTTTATATTGTGCCCTTCTAGATTTTTTGGGAAAATGATTTTTTTTAAAGTATTTTTTATTTTGAGGGTTTTGGGTTTTTTTTCTGAGAATGTTTTCCACCTTTAGAAAAAGGGGATTTTTTATTCTTACTTGCACGGGCATCTTTTAAAGATTTCCGCTGTTTTCCAGCCTGTTTTCAAAACGGAACACATCTTTGGCGCAGTCCCCCTTTGCGCCCAAGTCCCACACTGGCCCCCCCCAAAAAGGGGGGCGCGGGGACCCTTTTTTTCCCCATTATGGGGCGCACCTCCCCCCGGAGGGGAATTTTGGGGGGACAGCGCCGCCTGGTCCCCCACACTGGCGGGGGGGTGGACTTTTTTCATTTATGTATGAGTGCACTACCTAAGCGGCGAATAAAGGCGCAGGCCGCACGGGGCCCTAAGTTTCCCGGGGACTGGCCTCACAAAAATGGCCCAGGCGCGGTGGACTTTACATTGTAAATTTTGAAACGACCCCCAGTTGGGCCCAAAATAAATAAAGGGGCCAAAATTTCAAGGAAAAAACCCGGGTAAAGGTGGCCCCGAAAGTGGCGGATTTATACAGTCGCCCATTTTTCCTAAATAAGTGTTATTCCCCAAAAATGTTTATTTTACATTAAAAAAGTCTTCAGTTCCTTTCATTGTGTACCTTGGTTTCACACCCACCTTTTCTAGATGTAGAATGGCTTGGGTATTATCTTGTCCCTTTCCGGTTTGGGCCGGTGTCAGGAACCCCTTATTTCCCTTTTTTTCTCAGCCACAAGCAAGATTTTTGTAAAAGAGCAATGGTTTCCCGGAGATCACTTGTATTCAGGCATTGGAAAAACTATAACAACATTGGAGTGCAGTTTGGTACAGGTCTTTCATGTAGTTTTGGGGGCATGCCGACTTTTTTCACATCGATTGGTGTTGGGCCTTTTAATTAAATTTACATCTTTTCTTCGCCCCTTTAATCTTATTTCCCCCCGGTGGAAATGTCACTTTTGGGTAAAGGAAAAAACTGACAAAATTCCCCCCCTGAGGGCCCCCAAACTACACAACCTTCCTATCTGGAAAAGATGTTTTATATTCAAAAATTTTTGCTTTTTACAAAAAATAAAGGGTCATATATGGAAATTTTTTTGTTATGATTTTCTTTTTAAACATTTGTAAATAATTCACAAGGAAAACCCCCATGTTTCAGTGCTGTGGAAATTTCCTAAATTTTCTAGGTTTTTAAAAGGCCCCTTAAGGTTCCCTTTTCCAAAAAAATTAGAAATGCCCACTATGCAAAATTTTTTTTGCGTGACCCTTCTACTACCTAAAAAAAAAAATTCCCAAAATTTTAAAAAAAGAGCCCCCCGATTAATTTGGGGCCCCCCCCTTTTTCAAAGGTTGAGGTTAAGTAGTTCGGGGGGGGCCAAAAAAGGGGAAAAACTTTAATAATTGCAGAATCAGGGGAATCTTTTTGAGTTTTCATTTTTTGGTTTTTAAAAAAAACTGTATTTCAGTGAATAAAGATAAAAATTTAAAAATTTTGCCCAAAAAAAGGGGAATTTTTAAATTTCTCCTGCACTTTTGGGTTTTAATTCCCGTGAAACACTTAGGGGGGACATTTTATTCCCCGTTGGTTTCTGACAGGCCACTTCTATTTTAACCCCTTAAGGACCCCGGGGTATGGTAGTCCCAGGGTCCCCAATGGGCTTTGCAGGGGGATGCCCCCCGCAAACCCCCCCCCCACACACAGCTGCCCCCTGTTGCGGCTGATAACAGCTTTAAACCCCGGCCCTTACAGTGTGGGGGGGCAGCGTCGCCCTCTCTGTTTACCCCCCTTTGATGCGCGGCCCAAAAATGGCCGCGGGTTCTAAATTTTAATGGGAAAAGCGGGGGCCCCTGCACCACTCTTCCTGTGATCGGCATCCCACGGCGTAGCGTTTGGGAATCCGATGCCTTTTGGGGGGGGCAGAAGGGGCCTTTTTGGGAAAGGGGCCCCCCCGCTTCCAAAGTCCCGTTTGCCCCATTTTCCCGGGCCCCGGGGGAAAGTAGGGGGAAACCCCCCCTTTGTAAGTCCCCAAAGCATTGTCTATGCAATGCATTTGACTGTATTAATGATCGTTTTCCCCCTAGTGGTTTAAAACCATAGGGGGGGCCCAAAGTTAAAGTAAAAAAAAAAAAATAGAGTACTAAAAAAAAGTATTAAAAGTTCAAATCACTCCCTTTCCCCCTTTTTTCAAAAATTTAAAAAAAAAAAAAAATAATTAAAAAGTAAAACCCTATTTTGGGATCGCCGGGATCCCAAAAACTCCGTTTTATAAAAATGTAACCCAAAAATTTTCCCCTACGCTGACAACCGTTTGAAGAAAAAAAAAATTTTTTAAAAAGG
>JAODAL010041913.1:0-35383 GCA_025379985.1 Phyllomedusa bahiana
CCCTTTTTTTTCCCCCCTATGGGGAGTTTCAAAAGGGAAAAAAATGGTCATTTAAATTTTTCCCCAAAAAAAAAATGTCCAAAAATTTAAAAATTTAAAAAGGCTTTTTGGCCCCATTACCTTTTTCCCCTCAATTAGGAAAACCCCCAGTTTAAAACCCCAACAATGGTTTTTAAAACCTTTTCCCCTTTTCCTTTTTTATCAAAGAAACGCCCCCCCCATGAAAAACCCCCTTTTACATATCCTTGCTGCCCCCCCAAATTTCAGCGTTTTAAAAGGGCCCTTTTTTGAACAAGCGGCCATTTTTTTTTTTTTTTTGGGGGGGGCCCCTTTTTTTTTGCTTTTGATTTCCCCCCAAACCCAAAAAATTTTTTGGCCGGGGCAACATTAAGAACCCTGTTTCCACAATTTTTTGCTAAAAAGGAAAATTTTTTTTTTATGTTTTTAAAAACTTTTGTACTACATATATCCTTGGGTTTTTTTTTTAAAAAAAAAATTAAAAGTAAAATAATTTTTTAAAAATTAGAAAATTAAAAAAAATTGCCCAAACGAAGAAAGGAAAATTCCCAAAAAAGGAAACCCCGGGAAAAGGAAACTAGGAATCCGGGGGGGGAAAAAGGGAAAATGGGGCCTTAAAAATTTCCAAAAAAAAAAAATAAAAAAAAAAAAAAAAAAAAAAAAAAAAAAAAAAAAAAAAAAAAAAAAAAAAAAAAAAAAAAAAAAAAAAAAAAAAAAAAAAAAAAAAAAAAAAAAAAAAAAAAAAAAAAAAAAAAAAAAAAAAAAAAGAAAAAAAAAAAGAACAAAAAAAAAAAAAAAAAAAAAAGAAAAAAAAAATAAAAAAAAAAAAAAAAAAAATTTATTTTTTATTTTTTTTTTTTTTTTTTTTTTTTTTTTTTTTATTTTTTTTTTTTTTTTTTTTTTTTTTTTTTTTTTTTTTTTTTTTTTTTTTTTTTTTTTTATTCTTCTTTTTTTTTTTTCTATTTTTTTTTTTTTTTTTTTTTTTTTCCCAAACTGAATTAACTTGCACACGCATAGCTAGCAGTTGGCGTGAAGATTTTAAGCAAGACTTATACTGACACTGTTTACTGCTGGGGAATAGGCAAATTGGTTCCCATTGCCAAATTGTTCAATACACGATACCTGGTCCCTGATGGTGCAATAGGCGAAAGTTTGCCAGCGGCATTTCCCTTTTCAATCATTTAGGTTTCAGAAGCTTAAATCTCACAAATTTCTTTTTGGCACACTATTCCACCTTTCTATGTGCCATCACCTGGGAAAACTGCAGTCAAACCCTGACAGATGGGTGAACGCTATCTACAGCATTCCTTGATTGTTTTCAAACTGTCATGACCCCCAAAAAACAGGCTCTTTGTGACATCACTGCTCTGGGCAGGGCTCCATTTAAGCGGTGTTCCTCTTGCAAAGCTTTGTAGATACAAAACGGCCTTTTGTCTTAAGTTTGGGCGCCATCTTTTTTCAAAAGAACTTTGATTTCCCCAACAAATAATTTTCGTCCACAAAGGGACAACATGTACAATCCATGGCATTCATCCACAATGCTGCGATGGCTACTACAGGATGTATTTCTCTTGTTTGTGCTTTTTATGAATACATATTGATCGACAATCTTGATATTGTCCAAAATAATGAAACAGTAGGAAAATGATTTTGCACAAGATTTAGATCTCTGAACGCAAAATGCACCACGGACAGAAATGAAATCCAGGGAATTTCAGCAATACCCTTAGGGAAGTCAACGCAGGGAAGACGATGGAATCAATGACCGGACACTTCTGGGCTTAATCCAAAAATAGACCTATCAATTTTCCACTGGGTGGGGAATTGTAGTCAACTGAATAACTGTGCCACCACGTTATCTAGCTCATGTCGGAGATTTAACAAGACTTATGATCGGACATTTTAACTGGGAATAGGGCAAAATGTTCCATTCCAAATTGTCAAATACACGGATACCTGGTCCCCTGTTGGTGCAAATGTCGAAATTTGCCAGCGATGTCGATTCCTTTTCCAATCAATTGGCTTCAAAGCTTAAAATCTCAAAATCTGTCTTTTTGGACCTATCCCCCTTTCTTGCCCATGCCCTAAGACTGCAGCAAACCCTGCACGATGATGAATGCATCTACAGCTATTTCCTGATTGTTGTCAAACTGTCATGGCAGCCCCAGAAAAAACAGGGTCCTTGTGACATCACTGCTCTGCGCAGATCTCCATTGTGACTGGAGTGTCGTCTATGCAAAGCTTTGAGATAAAGAACGGCATTTTGTTCTAGTTTGTGGGGGCATCTTTTTCAAAGAACTTTTGATTCCTCACAACAAAAATTTTCAGTCACAAGAGGGGACAACTCATTACAATCCATCATATCACAATTGCTGCTGATGGTATCAGTATGTATTTTTGTTTGTGATGTTTTATAAATACATTTGATCTGACATATATCTTGGAAGATTCCAAAAATAATGGAAACATAAGAATAATGATTTTGCGCCAAAGATTTAATCTCGCAAACCAAAAAATTGCACAGGGACAAATGGAAACAGGCAATTTCAGCAATACCTGAGGAAGTCAAAGTGCAGGAAGACTGAGGAACAATGGACGGAGCATGGGATAACCATCAATTATTCCCCTGGTGAGGGGAAATTTAGTCCAAGCTGAATTAAATGTGCAACCAGCGATTAGTTAGCTCGTTGTGGGAAGATTTTTATGCAAACTTATGATCTGACACTGTTTTCATGCTGGGGGAAAAGGGCAAAATTGTTCCCCTTGCCCAAATTTTTCAAAAAACACGGATGACCAGGTCCCCGGATGGTGAATAGTGTCAAAGTTTGCCAGCAGGGCGATTTGCCTTTTTTCCAATCAATTTAGGGCTCTTCAGAAGGGTAAAACTCACAAATCTGCTTTTTTGCACACCCTTTTCCCCCTTTCTATGGCCCATGCACCCAGGAGAGACTGCAGTAAACCCCTGCCAGGGTGGATGAACTGCTATCTACAGCTATTTCCCTTTATTGTTTTTGCAAACTGTCATGGGCAGCCCCCAAGAAAACAGGGCTCCTTTTGTGCATCACTGCCTCGGCTGCAGAGTGCTCCATTGACACGCGAGTTTCCTCATGCAAAGCCTTTGTAAAACAAAAGGAACGGCATTTTTTTCTTAAGTTTTTTGGGGGGGGCCTCTTTTTTCAAAAGAACTTTTGATTTCCTCCAACAAATACATTTTTGCAGTCCCCAAAGGGGACAACATGTACAGAAAAACCCTGGCTTCATCCACAATTGCTGCTGAGGCTACTACAGTAGTATTTCTCTGTTTTTGGGGATGTTTTATGAAATACATTATTATACTGACATAATCGGAGTTGTCCAAAAATAATGGAAACATAAAGAATAAGATTTTTTGCCCAAAAGATTTTTGATCTCTGCAACGCAAGAAAATTGCACCACGGACAGAAAGGAAACCAGGGAATTTCAGCAATAACCCTTGAGGGAAGCAAATGCAGGGGAAAACTGATGGGGAAAAATGGACCGGGGCTTCTGGTGACTTAAACCCCAAAAAATAGACCATCAATTTTTCCACTGGGGGAGGGAATGTAACCAAGCGAATTAACTGTGCACCCAGCATTAGTTAGCTCATTTTGCGTGAAGATTTTAAGCAAAACTTTGATCTGGACCCTGTTTACATGCTGGGGAATAGGGCAAAATTGGGTTCCCCTTTCCAAATTGTTCAAATACACGGATCCTGGGCCCCTGGTTGGGTCAATGGTTTTGAAAAATTTTCCAGCAGGTCGTTTCCCCTTTTCCAACAATTTAGGCTCTTTTAGAAGGGTTAAAATCTCACAAATCTGTCTTTTGGCAACCCCATTTTCCCCCTTTCTATGTGCCCAGCACCCATGGAGGGCTGCATCAAACCCCGCACGGGTGGATGAACTCTTCTAAGCTATTTTTTTTGATTGTTCTGTCAAACGTCATGGCAGCCCCAGAGAAAAACAGGGCCCTTTTTGACATCACTGCCTCTGGGGTGCAAGTGCTCCATTTGACACCGGGTTCCGTCTAGCAAACCTTTGTAGATACAAAAAGGGCATTTTTTTTCTTGAATTTTGGGGGGGGCCATCTTTTTTTCAAAAGGAACTTTTATTTCCCAACAAAAACATTTTTCAGTCCACAAAGGGGACAACATGATACAGAAACCATGGCATTCATCCACAATTGACTGACTGAAGGCTACTACAGTATTATTTCCCCTCTTGTTTTGTACTCTTTTTACTGAAATACTTATTAGTATCTGACATATATCTTGTAATAGTCCAAAAATAATGAAACAGCTAAAGACTATATGATTTTGCACTCACGATTTATTTCTCTCGCAATGCACAGAAAGATTGCAGCCCAGCGGACAGAAATGGTAACATCCAGAGGGCGCAATTGTCAGCAATATAGCACCTTGAGGGAAGTCAAGCGGGCAGGGAGACGGATGAAATCACATGCGGACTGGGAACATGACTTCTGGACACATAACACCAAAAAACTCAGACCTATCAATTATTCCCATCTTCCACTGGTGACAGACACTTTCCTAACGAACACTACACAAATCTACACACCCCCCCGACAGCCTCCCACACTCACCAGACTGCACGTAACACCGCACGCTACCGCGATTATTCTACTCTACTCACCCCCACCTCTAGCCTGATTAGCGCGTATAGCCAACGCACTTTACATCCATAACTACTCCTCGCATCGACCTTAACTGTTTACCATCGACTGGAGCGCGCCCGACATTCTCGCTATACCATCAGGTCCATTTCACAAACAACCTGATGCGCTGAGCACACAATCCATCATAGTCGTGAGTATCCGTCCACCAGCGCGTATAAGAAAACTCAGAACTACAGATCGATATATTCTGCGGCGGCACGAGCGATCTCCGGGCACATATCTTCTAGTCAGGTAGCAACTATCACTACTACTGCTCAAATTAATCTTATACCGGATGGAGCTACCAATCCTCGGAGTTTCACATCTAAAGACAAGACTAACTTAGGGATAGAGCAGCACGGCGACAGCAGATCACACTATATGGAATTCAAGTCTATTCAACAATAGAAACTACACCGACACCTAACACACTTACAGTTGCCAAAAATTCGTGATTTCTGGCAACTGGATTTAACAACGATATGGTTTGGATAACGAGCTTATTTCGGCGACGGCAGTTGCGAGAGACCTTTGGTTTGGGAATGTGTGTGAACTTGCAACACTAGGAACAGAGGGTCATTGTGATGCGCACGAGCTGTCTTAGTTTTTCTACGTAGCAACAGGCGATAGCGCTGATCTGACAGAGAGCGAGATAAACTGACATAGCGTGATATGAATTCTGGGCGCGACTGGACAAGTCTCGTATACGATCTGATATACCTGTGGAGGAATAGTCTTAGCATTTCGAAATGTAGCATATGAGTGGATATGTAACTTTGGCTCTGCCGGTTGACATTCGCGATGCTGGAGCTCGACGGAGCAGCTTGCTTGGCGCGGCGCTGTCAGATAGCACGAGGGTCGTGGGATTTTGGTTAGGGGTGGTCGAGACAGAACACTATCGCTGTCTCGCATGGGAGAATACATGAAGTGCGGAGTGCACAGAGAGTCTCTTGCATGTGGAAGGGACCTATGGGAAGCTGGGCACTGCGTCCCTATGAGGAAGTATTATATATGTAGGAGGTGGGAGTTATTATGTTGGGTTGTACTCCAGAGTGGCGTGCGGGCGTGTGGTCATCGCACGGGTGGGGAAGGTTCTAGCTACTGCGCTGGTGGTTCTAGGACCACTTGTGTCACATTGATATGAGGTATCTCTGGAATTGTTGGGCGCGCGTCAGATGCTAGTGCGATTTAGACCGTCTGTCTTGTTCGTGACTGGGTAGGGGCGGGATTCTACAAGTTCTGTGATGCAGATGGTATCACATAACACGTGTGCACTCTGATAGATTCAGTTTTTGGGGAAATCATACTATGAGGCCAATGAACTCACTGAGTAGTTTTTGCACGCGAAGTGAATTGGATGCATATATTGAAACTGTAATAAGAGTCGCTTGTGTGAGGACTAATAGTGAGACAGTGGTTAGAGACTCATGTGTCAATATGACTATTGTGTAAAGCAGATATGGACTCATAGCACCGAGTACAGTTGGACATAACGTTCTTGTGATTCAAAACGTCACATCCATACGATGTCTATGTGAACAATAAACAGTGTGTGAGCGAGGTCTATTGTGAGAGTCTAATATGCTGGATTGCGTGCACTTTGTATCTGTATCATTGGTATCCTATAGTGGTTATCGACACATTGCTGCCCCATACATCATATGAGTTATACCATATTATTAGGGTTGGTAGCTTTTATGATGTTGGATCTACACGATATGAGACAGCGTGTGCTGTGAGATATACAGTAGGAAGCTATAAAGAGGTGGTGTTGGAGTAGGATGGAAATGGTTCTGAGATATGGATATTTTACATCTAGGTGGGTGCATAGAAATGTGTGAATTATGCGCAGCAGTTGTTTATACTGGTCTGTACACACGGGTGCAAACAATCGGTATTTGGGTGGGGCGTATTTATAGATTAGGTGGATGTTCATGTGGGGGGAACTATGGACAGTACGAGGAGACAATACGGGTGTCTCCATGGGAAGTGATGCCTATTCATGAAGATATAGATAAGACTTTCACTATCTTGGACCACACATATAATCACTCTGACAGTGGATCATTCGGCGAGCTGACAGAGTCGGTAGAGCACTAATATGATATATACGAGAGACACGTCAATATAATAACAATCGTCAGTCTCACAGAATGTGGCGACTGAGTGATATTAATATACACACAGATAAATACACACATAATTAGAAGTGTGAATTAAGCTTACAGTCAACACATAAACTCAGTGCGAGAAACAGTAGGAGTTATAGTGGAGCGCACAGGGATAGTGACGGAGAGCAGATATACACAAGATAGAAAAATGTCTATTTCTATGAGATAATTAACAGTCATAGTGAGTGTGGTTGATATATTGTACAATCATGCTGTAATGTTTGTGACCTACATGAATCACGAGAAGTGTCATTTTTATTGTCATGATTCTATTGTGTGCGGAGTTATAGAGACTGTGAAAATGAAAAAAAAAGATGAAGAGAGAACACACAAACGAGAGTGCACATATTATTATCGCGGCGTGATGCTCATTTGTTACTTTTTTGGGACACTACAACTGGGGATAGAGGGTATATGAGAGCGGATGGGCAGGATGCGACCGCGAGGACCTGTACAGAACAAAGATGAGCACACATTTTTTGTTACAAAAGCGGTTTGAGTACATAATTACACTCTTATAGAGAGTATGTATGCCTCATATATAGATCGAACACTTATACTTTGATACGAAGGTTACTTATTGGGCTAAAATATTTTGAAACATGTATGAGCATCAACTCTAATAGGATAGCGCTAGTGGATGGACTGAAGAATCTATGTATTCGATATGTGGTAGTGGAGGCGCACCGACAGGAGGGATGTGCGAGCGTATGAGAGGCGTGTCGGCGTATACAGTTCGTATACGGTGCGCTTGAGATCATTCGGTAGTTTTCAGATCACAGTAGGGGTAGATGACGTCGGTGTGAACACTACATAATGTAATCTAGGGTGAGGAGGGAGTCTTCTTGGTATTTCTTAGTGAGAGTGTAGTGTGTGCGACACAAAACTTATTGTGATATGTTATCTGACGTCCTACGAGAATGAAAGTGTTTTATCTTGATGGACCACACATTCACGCACACTTATTAGGATATTATTTGTTATTTGTGAACACATCAAAATGTACTGTTGGGTCCACACATGAAGATTCTGTATATCTCATATCTGAGAGATATCATTGAAGGACATTACATGGCTGTGATATATGGTTCTTTATTGCCTGATCATATCTTACGATAGCTAGTTAAAGTGGCTCTGACGGTGTCACTGATATGGGTTCTGTGGGCTAGTGGAACTCATTGATATGGAGCATCGTGATTGGTGGAATAGGGTTGTCGGGATTATTGTGGTTGAAACAGTGACAGTGTGGTATATTGGTGTGTTAGTGGTGCATCAAAGATCGTCTCTTTGGTTAGACATGTGGACAGATTAGTGGATGGATAGACACAATTCGGATTTGTAGTGTATGTGTTCAGTGTAGGGATTAGGAAGTGATTTGGTACATGTCAAAATAGTAGTGGTGTCATGAGGGAGTATCAGTATCTCTCCGAGGTACATCACTTTGTGGGTGAGACATCTTATGTAAGGACACTATTTTATCTGAGTATGACTATATTATTGATAATTTAGTGCTATACGTCACAGCCGAAAAGGGTGGTGGAATGTAGGGGAGTTTGGCGGTGATTAATATGAACAGAGATACAGCTTGGATTACTTGCTATCAGGTGGAGCGTACAATATGATTCGCGTGGATTACGGACAGTACATGGATCAGTTTGGGTCCGAGTGGTATAATTATTAGAGTCGAGAAGTGGCGGCTAGGGTGGGGATACAACACACTAAATATCATACGGAGTGATAGTGATGGAGTAAATGATATACATAACGTATGTGTGTAGTTGTGACACAAACTCTCTATACATAAACACACTACTGTTGGTGTGTTAGGAGTGAGTATACAACACACGAAAGGGGTCTGTGATCAGGGCGGGTATAACACAGGAGCGATTATGATATATGTAGAGCAACAACTCACATATAGTGGAGAGTAACTCTAAGCTCACTTGTTCTTTATAGAAAGGGGGCGTTATACATATTGTCTAACAAGGACAGGAAGAACGAAGATCTCCGAGGAAATGAGATACAATGCGCCTGAGCGATATCTCTCAGCGTGAAGAATCAGTGTATTTATACAGCGACTGAGGGACTTATATAAATAGGGAGCGATTTCTGACAACTGTTCTAATACATCAGTGCAATCTGAGAGTTGAGAGCAAATGCTTAGGGAGCGAGGGGGGGTGGATTATGTAGATACAAGGTATGGGAGAGCTGGTTGTATTGAATATGCGATGTCGCGTCACACTTCATGATATTCATTGTACCCTGTGAGCGCGGGCGACATGGACACACAGAACTAGTAGGCGATCATGTACTAGTATTTACCGTCTCTCCTAACAAGGATAGCACACTATAATTCAGGGAGGGAGCGAGAGCGTCTGTATGTGTAGAGTTCCTGATTGGTGTGCGGTTGGACAGTGAATGTGCGTGCGGGCGAGGGGGCGCGGAGATACTAGTTGTGGTCGCGTGGGTATATAGGTTATTGAGGCTACAAGGTGGGTGTCTCAAAAGTTCAAATTATTGAGGTGCCCCAATGACCGCAGGTTTGGGGAATTTTTGTTGGGTTTATCCGTCTCATATGCTCGAGTGTGGCGAGAGCGGGAGACACGAGCAATTACAACTTGTGTCCGCTGTTGAGAGATAATTTTTATAGGACACATTACTATTGACTGTCATTTCTTGGTTTGAATGATAATTTGGCAATAACTATTGATCTCTTCACAAGGGATGTCCTGAGTCAACAGGAGTGACTTCTTGAGAGGTTTTATGTTATGGGCTGATATACTGGCACGATGATGGATGACAGGACAGGTGTGGCGTATAGAGGTATTGAACAGAATTTTTTGTATTGTCTCGTATGTAGCGACAGATGTGCACGAAATAGTGGTAGGTTCGGTGTAGAGAGTGGTAGAGCGACATAATGACTAAATTGGTTACGTGGGCCGAAAGAAAGGTATACACTTATGATGCGTGAATGATAGACTTGTGACTAATGGAGCGGGAGCGAAGCTCATCTCGCTCGCGGTGTGATACACACTGGAACAACATTCAGTGTTGTTATGTATACAGCAGTGATGAGTCTTATGCAGACTGAGTGCGGTGGAGGTTTGATAAAGGGGGTGACATTCTATGGGGGGAGCTCACAAGGGGGGTATACTAGGGAGGGTGGTCTCACATTTGTACTTCTGGTAAGGGAAAAGGTCTGGGGGAATTTGTGCCATTTCTCTGGAGTGAGGTTTGGTACCAGTAGAGTGTTACTCATCTGTATTGTTTAGTGTGCAGTAAAAGATGGATTGTGGGGTTAGGTGAAGATGAGGAATGTGCAGATTATGGTGTGATTGTATACAGGTAGCTTTGTACAAGTACGGCGTGATTTTGAGAGATTTTATGACAGGTGACAGGAGCACGCGGGTCCTGACATTTCATTGCTCATGTATTGAGAGGAATGACAAAGCAAGAGGTTTAGATCAGGGAGGATGTATGGATGAGAGAAAAGAGGAGGTACCCTGATGACACTAAAACATGGTATGCTATTAACGTAGCCATGATAGTAGTCTTGTTATCACACAAGTTTCATTCGCGTTGGGGTTCTGAGTCTAGTTGAGAGTAACAAAGTAATTACCAGTATGAGGAAATCGGCGGAAGTAGTGGTGGGACAAATTTATACGCAGCACTTGCGTGCAATATAGCATTGCTCTCATGTTGCGAGGAGAAAACAGAGCAGTAGGTCCTTGATTACTGGACAGAGTCACAGCAGGATTTGAGGTGAGACAGATCTTGCGGGGTATGCACGAGCTTTTGTTAGTAGTGGCCCAACAAAAGGAGTGACACATGTCAATATGAGTGGCGCTGTCGTGATTCTTATAGCCTAAAGGACACATGGACGGAGAGAGTGCGGTGCGGTCATGGTTTAGTTGGGGAGGCCGGGATATGTTTGCTCAAGTGTAAGTAAACAGCGGCTCGCACAGTAGTTGGATCTACGTGGGAGCGAGAGCGTGGTATATGGACACCATACTTATTATGTGTATACCTGCTGTAGTATGTGATCCGATATATTATTTAACTCAGTGACAAGATAGCGAAGGGAGTACTTTTTGAATGGGAATGATGCACTAATAATGGCGAGAAGCGGAGGCCGAGTTTAAAAGTTTTGTGACAAAGTGTCATCTACATGATCGAGGTGGTGCGTAGCCGGGTGCGGAGAGGTGGCTGATCACGAGTGGCGTGGTGGGTTTTGATGGTGGTGGTGACCGCATGTCGACTAGCGACAGAGAGAGGGTATCCAGTATCCGTGGAGCATTGTTTAAGCCCCGGTCTTCAACTGTGTGAGCGTGACTATAGCTCTGGACGGGTGCACTTACTCATTCATTGAGAGTCTGATAGACTAGGGATTGGAATTAGAACTTTGGGAGGGGTGAGACATAACAATAGGTACACGTTTGGTTAGGGATGTTTCTTGCAATGGATTGGAGTGCAAATGAACCTGCTTATAGTGTAGGACAAGCGAGTCTCATGGAACTGTCACTATAGGGATAGGATATTCTCTCAAGTCAGGGCTTGTACTATAGACGTATTATAAGTAATTCAATATGAGCAGTGAGACTGTATGTCAGTGACTCTGAAAGATTTTGTTAATGTTATATAAGTGACAGAATACGCAAGGGGGTGCCGCCTAGAGTTGCGGGAGTAGTGATAGAAAGTGTGATGGGTGGATTGGTTAAGGTGGCAGACTTCAATAATCATCTTCACCTATTGATTCTTAACATGCTAGCATCAGGATGCTGAGTTATTCCAAGTGGTATCATTATCTTCTTAGTGAGCTACTAGAATCAGATGAGGAGAGACAGAGGGAGCGAAATCATACATTGAAAGAGAGTATTGTAAATATCGACTCCATTTTCTCCGGGTATGCAAATCATGGAATCCTATTGGGGGGATCGGGAAGCAGACTGTATAATGTATAGGTGGTCAAGGAGAACAACATAAACAGTGGTTTGAGGAATAGAGAGGCAGTGTGAGTGGTGATCTGAGATTTTGGTGGTCTATGAATTGATTGTGAGTTGGATTATTTTGTCTATATGAGCGGATTTTGTGCACACACAATCGATATATTAGATAGGTAGATGCGTTGTGATCAAGTCTATCTTTTTTAGGCGTTTATTCTCACACATAAATAGGACATGGTAAGCGGGAAGTAGATCACATCGAGCACGATATTGAGATATATCATTAGCGAGTCTCGACTACCTTATGTGACAGAATATGTCTACATACCTCAGGCATTAGGTCTTATTCAGGGACGTTACCGGACCTCTACGCAAATCACAGGAATCATAGGACGCTGTTATACAGTACTTAAGTAGACAAGATCCGCGCGGCTGCAACCTAGTCTGGGTGGCACAAGAGCCATCTTTTAAGATGTATGGGATCTAAAGACGAGATCGCTTTAATTCAGTTGCGAGTGAACACACAGGGCGAGCGCGATATTTCAATAAGTAGCTGAGTTGGACATGATTTATCGGCGACACTAGCAACATGGATAGAGTCACTGATACAGGCACAGCTGGCGGCCGGAACCGAGACGATCTCGAGCATTACAGGTAAGAGGTGTTATCTATGTAGTAGCACTAAGTTCTCTGGCAATTGGGGCAGAGGAGGTTAGAGGAGAGGTCAGTTGCGGCGCGGTTAGGATTACATGCCACAGGATAAGGTGAGACGTTAAACAACAGCTATCTTGTATCGAGGTGGTGTAGAGGAACTCATGAGTGATTTTGTATTCACTCACGCAGATTGGGGGGGATTTGCGTACAGAGACGTCTTATGAGTAGATTTTTTAAGATATGAGGGAGACTGATCCTCTTAATACAATCAGGCATGAACTCATTTGGTGACACATCGATATATTGAGATGGTGCATGTGAGTAAGACACGTGTATGTGGTATCGGAGCTAGAGGTAGACACAGAGATGTGGGGTTGTGTGGTCTACAGGAGCCGCGAGGATAGAGGTTAGAGTGTTGAAGTAGATGGCTCTCATGGACCAATCACGTATAGAGTAATGATGTTGCGCCACTGGATGGCGGATTCTTGCCTTGGAATTTTGTTGGTGTAACACTGTTTTCTGTGAGTGAGAGGGTGTGTTATGTGTGTGGCGTCATCACGATTTCAGTGGGGGGTCGAGGCATTCACGGTAAGCGTATACTGCAACCCAGGTTTTCGGCGATTGTACACTCGAGGGTACACTTGTTTCGGAGCTATCTGAACATGCCATTCGTTACGATTGCATAAATTCCGTGTTTTGTGGGAGACACTCTAGGGGACCGCTTCCGGGTGGCGTTGATCCGGTACTAGGGAGTCATTACTATGAAGGAGGGTATCGTCCCTCGACACACCAGTTTCTATTTATGTGTATCTCTGTGGCGAGATTGGAGTCGGCTATAGAGAGCGTTGTCTGGAGTATTCTAGTGAGAGAGTTGGAATTAGAGGTCGTATACCACGCGTCATCCTCATGACTCATCCCGGGAGTTGATAGGAGGATATAATGCCAGGGATAGTACAGGCTATCGCTGAGGGTCTGTCCATTTAGGAGTGCGTCTTGCACAGGGAGAATCTTCAGGGGATGCTCTCTAGAGAGGGTGGTTCTATTTCGATTGATATATGGAGTGGACGAGACATGCGATCATGCTCAGGGTGCTTATGAGGCACAGACTAGAGGTGGAGAAGGGGACATGCGCGGGCTAATTTAGTGCGAGGATTTTGCGCTGGAGGACACAAATCGTGGCGGTAGGGAGTCACAATGAATGGTGTGTTGAACAGCGATAACAGTGAGACACAACACTATGATTATTATGGAGACAAGTGTACAGACGAGACATAAATGATCTATGCGACGGCTATTCTTTCAGTAGACTTATCTATCTGTTCGCAGGGAGGAGGTCAGTGGATATGAAATATTGACTCTTACTACAAAGAAACAAGTATGGACGGAGTACAAAATGATACTACAAAAGGATTATCTGTAAATGTATTTGACTTAATATAGAACACATAGATTCATTAGTGTTAGTGTATGACGTGTTACAGGAGTTACGTCGAACTACTACAGACTGGGCACACAGGGGTGGGGGGCGACAAGAAAGCAATCCTATAACGGACGATGACATTTGAATACATCAGGCTCCTTCGATCTATTAGTGACAGTTTACGACATGAGTGCAGGGGGTGGGGTATCACAGAGTTAGACACTAGAGACAGAGTCTCGAATTTGTAGCGAGAGACACAATTGAGGTCGGCTGCGATACAAGAAGTGGCGAGGTGTGCTTTGTACAAATGGAGTATTATAGACATTTAGTGAAAGACGGGAGGGTCAATGAAGTAACAAGATCTGCCCTATATGCAACACTACATTGTATGGGTCTCATGTTAACTTACGGGAGGGAGATCGCGTGCGGGCGCGAGAGTGACTAGGCTGACATATTCGCGCGCTCATTATATGAGTGTGATGACGGATGTGCATGAGAACATCACTCCATCCTACTTAGCTTCACATGAGTTGCGGGATGGGCAATACATATGATCTCTGTGGTAGCGAATATCACATCATCATAATGAATACAGTGAAACATATTATATCATCTAGTCACATAGTAGTATTCTGTATTGAAACTAGTGAGACTTGTCGAACAACTGTAAATAAACTATTATACACACTGGACAGGAGTTGCACAGGGATACAGACTAGGGAAATCCGTATGTAAAGAACAAGGCCGAGACATAAGAGGATGTACTGCGAGAGTGGAAGAGCTCAAGAGGTGAGATAGCGAGGATATATCAGAGACGGATCATTTATGTAATGCGTGTGTAGTGACAGTTATTGTACTCGTGCCCTGTGTGAGGAGTGTATGTATGACACAATTTCTTTTTATATTAGTTTATTAGTTTAGGTAATATCTGAAGATCATAGTGAGGAACACATAAATCAAGAGATTGATACGTCTTACAGAAATGAGCACAACTCTCCACATTTATCCTGTAGACATGAACACAATCATTAGTCATTAGTTAGGCCCACTTCTTAATAGTGGAGTGGGAAAACACGACGTTGTACACAATGCGAGGCACTCATCTCTATGGAATTAAGACATACATTGCGATTCACTAGTTAGTGTGATTAGACATTGCAGAGGACTCTGGAACTAACAGGAAAAGTTGAGACAGCGACACTGTGTGGTATGGTGAGACACAAATATTTGGATAAGTCTCGGACACACAGTCTGGGTTCCTAGATCCTCAAGGTAAGAGAGACTTAAGTTGTCGGCGGAGTGGTGAATTATGGTTGGTTACCGACATTTCAAACAACATCATGGTTATATTTATACTCGAGGGCACGTTGTTTTGGGGTAGTACTTTTACTCAGGAGGGTGGTGTTCAGAATATCACTACGAGGGTAGTGATGCAGAGTGTTTCGGATCGGAGATTATCTTTCGAGCGGGAACTGTGAATTTGGTGTGCGAGTCATACTAGTAAAATCTGTACATGTATGATCTATAAGTTGACAAAACGAACAAATAGAGTTAGATCATATCAGATAGGAGACATATTGGATAGACTCTAATGAGTACAGTATTGGGTGTATTTAAGGTTAGGTATTTAGCTAAGGACCTTATCAAATTACACATTTTAGAGTGCAGGAGTGCGAATAACTTTAAGGTACAATATCTACACTTGACTCAATTTGATCTGAACATGGGTGTGGTGGGAGGGACATACCACATTGTCATTTTTCACATGTGAGGTCAATCTCAGATACACATGCTATGGACATAACATGAATAAAATAGTGTGTATATTTATGCTATAGATATATGCACATTTTGTCAAAACATGATGATTTGAGAGAGATGAGAGCTTTTAGTGTCATAGTATGTAGTTCTTGTGGATGTATTGGAAAGAGGTGTATGACGGGAGAGATTAGTCGCATTTAGGATGAGACACATGGAATTTTGGATAGGAGTAACAACATAATAGTTCCTTCATCGGGAAACAAGGTGTGTGCGGGGTTTTTATTATATATTAACTGACATCAAGATTTGGTAAGTTACAGGGTGTCGGGGGAACTTGTAGACTCAAAGGATGGATCTGACCTCATCCGTGGTCTGTCATTTATTGGTCTTATTATTAGTGTATAACAGACATGGATATTAGTCAACAGACGTTAGTATTATTGGTCCGTAGCAATGGGAGGGAGTAAGAGAGGTGAGTTGATTGTGGTGGTATGATAGCGAGAATATTACCGAAGTAGATGGACACTATCTTCTTGGGGTAGGATAATAGGCCGAGGAATGTGTGCACGATGCGAACAAGTATATACATTCTACTTATATTGAATTTGGTGAGCATGGACCATACTCGTATGGGGTGTGACACAGTTAACTGGTACGTCTAACATCATGGTAATACATAAGAGGAATGAACACTGAACAACTATCGTTACAAAGGGGGAGGAGAGTGGGGGAAGGGTAAGAAAGAAGTAACAAGATTGGTATCCTACGAGCAGAGAAAGGGGAGGAGGTAGCGGGGGGTAGGGTTTAGATACTGAGCGGCGTCAGGGATCAAAATATGATGGTTATTTATAGGTGTAGAGCCGCGTTTTCTTGAGGAGGCCGAATACACACAATTTGATCTTGAGTGATAAAAATCTCCTTCGACTATGTCTCTTGGGTGGGACCATGAACATAACACTAAGAACTGGGATCACCTACAGAGAGTGCGAACAGAAATCACAGGCATCTATACTTTTTAGAAGGACTTACTATAGAACAATCAACACAATTGTAAGTTCTTCAATCACACTATTACAGACTAGGCATGCATATTACCCAACACACACACGTGGTCTATAGTTGAATTGGTATGATTTGACACTATTTCAGTTTCTCAACATTGGGGCTTAGATTTTT
Organism: Phyllomedusa bahiana; assembly: GCA_025379985.1. NCBI lineage: Eukaryota > Metazoa > Chordata > Amphibia > Anura > Hylidae > Phyllomedusa > Phyllomedusa bahiana. The sequence goes on from JAODAL010041913.1 coordinate 16,833, forward strand.
GACTGTGGTGAGCTAACGCGCAGTACCGAGCTCGGCGCGTGCAAAGTAGAGGTGAGACCTTTTTTTCACATATTTTTTGCTGGCACATGAGTGCCCGCACTGCGACTCCAAAGCAGCGCTACCTCCTGCAGGCCACGGGAACAATGGCATGCGGTGAGTTGTGTGGTGCGTGAACTCGAGTTGGTGATACTTACGGCGGATATAATGAGTGGTGTGTAGATGGTGGGAGGGCTCTGGATATCGCGGCGAACGCGTATTAGTAAGGTTGGTGCATGGTATAGGGTAGTATCACGGACGTGGCGAGTTGTGTGAACTTACATAAGATAGACACACACACAACACCCTGAGAATTGTGGCGCATTTCTTAACATTAACATGTACGACCGAAATCAAACTATCGGGCACACAAATGGTGGTGGTGTGAGCCACGCTAATCTGGATATGCGGGTGCACTTTTGTAGGTGAGGTGTCACAGCGCTAGTGACAGACACGAGGGGGTGATTGCGTAGTTGAAAACAGGCACACAGATCAGACAGGTGCGGTATATGGTGTACGCGACTGGACTTTGGAGAATATTCTTCTCGAGAAGACATACACTTTATTGAGGCAAGGGTGTAGGGGGGATATGGGGAGCAGGGACCACTACGCGGATATATAGGCTCACCATACACACAATGCACAGATTACATCAAATCATTGTATGCCTCATGAGACACTTGAATCTTTAGAATACGAGCGACTAATTATGAGTCGGCTCCTCAAAGAAGATCCTAGATACGCTGCCTGTGGAGTACTGAAATCCGGAGATATGGACCGGATGCTAGATCTCGGTATAAGGGATCGATGTACACTACACTAGACACACATGCATTATTTCATGTTGTTGGCAAAAACATCGCGTGCGAAGGGAGGCGTCATTGATAGGTAACCTGGCGTGCGCCATTGGGGCACAATAGCACAATGGTGGGGGGTATCATGAACCTATCTCCGATGGGAGAGTGAAAGAGGCCAGATTTAAGGGGGTTGTATGTTGTGATGCAGCGAGTGGTGATTAAGTGGGTGACGGTTGTGGGGGGGGACGTGACTAGGTGAGATTGTGTACAAAGCACTGTTTCTTGAGAGCGTCGACGCGTGTGTACGTACGTCAGTATAGTCTAATTTGTGACATGGACGTAGGACGACACAGAGTGAGAGATAAACTTGGTAGGGGAATGATTATGATCGCGTTGTTACATGCTTATGTGACACACAGGCATCGACATATTGGGTACGTAGAGTATATGGATGAGACTATAATATAAGAGTGTCTAGGGTGTGTGTGCGTTAGTTCTAAGCGGAGGGTGGCGGAGTAGGGGGAGGTTGAGTAGGTGTAGGAAGACTAGTGGTAGGTCAGGGTGAGTGTACAATTTAGAGAGTGAGACGGAGGGTGTTGGGAAGAGAGTGTTTTTCAATGTTGTGTTAATTTTTATTGCGTTTTTCACGTTTCGTGGATAGATAGTGGGGGTGCGCTGATAACATAATATGAGTAGAGGTTAGTAGTGAAGACATAGTTCAGTTAGTGAGAGTGTCTTTACCTTGGATATCCAGTGAGTATTGATTGTCGAGTGGGGTGAGTTCAACTGGGGACACATCATCAGGGAAGCGTGACATCCTTATCAAAAGGGTGCTGGTAAACTATGGGATTAGGGATGGGGTTGGTAGTGTGGTTGATTGGTAAGATACTGATGAAGGGGTATTGATTATTGTTTGTTAAGTGATTTGTGGAATAGGGGGGTAGGGTTGGGGCTATCTTAGTTGAGACCTAGATGGATGGTTATAAGTCTGACTTGGTCTATACATGATAGCTTGGGATCATTTGTGAAAGTAACAGTTGTAAACATAAAGGTATTACAAGTTGAGGTATATGACAACATAGAGATTGAGATGAGATAGCACACACAGGAGAATATAGGGCAAGTGATCAATGTATGAGGATGAGTTGATCTTGAGCAATTTTATTGGGGGAGCACGCATAGAACACGAAGCAAGCAACGCGAAATTTCGAGGGTTCGAGAGCGAACATTGTTTAATATATACACCAATTAATGTCAGAAGGGGAATACACAAGGGTGGGGGGGAAACAATTGTTATGTAGTATGTCTGACATACTTTTGTTGTTGGGTGTTGAGAGAGTGGGTCAGTGGTGGAGAACCACTATAGTGCGAGGAACACAAGTGGGAGAGATGGATGGTGGAACTAGTGATGGTATCATTGATATGGTGGGGTATAGTGACAAAATTTGTTTAATTGACATAATAACTATGAATTGGGGGATTTTTGAGGATTCTTTTAGAGAGAGAAGATTTATACTGGAAGATGGGCGTAGAATGTAAGAAATCTAGTTGTTACAATTACGGTTAGGTATATTGGGAGTATATATGAGGTTTTGACCGATAATGGGTGGGTGCACTAGTCAACAACGACTGGGTGTCACTAAACGTCGAGACATTTATTCTAGTAGGGTGATATCTTTGATGGAGAGGGGGACAGTAAGATTTAGTGTCTACGCGGTGCGGTGAGGTGTAGATTGGATGTTCTCACTGGAATTTAATAGTCATCAGTCTATGTTTCTTTATAGAGATGTAAACTGAGGTGACAGAGAGTGATTGAATATGTTTATGCAGGAACAAGAAGGTTGACAGGACAGTTATAGAAGATTTTTCATCTTGTGTGAAATATCGTTCTAGAGTGATTTATAGCACGACTGAGGAACTCACATCATGGGTTCGAAGTACGTCTGTAATTATATTATGTAATATTTTAGAGGGGTCTCTACACGCGGGCGCGGGGAAGAGAGATTCACGGTGCGGAGGTAATTTTAGTTATAATATAGGACTGAGGGTTCATTTTTTCTCATTGTTTAGACGTTGGTGGAGAACTTCAGCATATTTGTTAAGATCTTATCTGTGAGGGGAGAGGTTGACTCTGCGGTGAACTTAAAATTTGTAGATTGTGTATTTAGACAGTTATTGTTATCATATAATAAATAGCGGAATTTAGGAATTTAAACTCACTATTAGAGAGGGCAGTGGATTAGTGGTAGTAGATATGATATGTGATTTTTGGTCTAGAAATATGAGGTATAGGTGAACGTCTGACAGTCTAGGGGGGGCAGTGATACTATTCTGTTATCGGAATCAAGAGTATTAACAAGTTATAATTGTATTATATGGTGGGTACACGATGATTGAGGTGCGAAATTATGAGTTGGTTTCTCATATCTTAACATCTTGTTGAGTTCTACTCTGTTTTCTAGAGTCTAGGATAGTAGCATATCTATTATTAAGCTTGACGTAGGTCTGACATGTAATTTAATGTTATTAGGATTATTGCAGGGTGGTCTTTGAGAAACGTGTGTAACTTTTTCTAAAGTGTTTTAGTACACATGTAGAGTCTCACACTGGAATGTGATGGTAGACGTTTTTCTTAAAAGATAGTGTCGGAGTAGAACAGCTGACAGGTATTAGATATATCTCTCTTACATTCAGAGAGTTTGTCACGTTATTATTGTTGTTGTTTCACAAACGACGTAAGTTCTAAGTTTGTAGAGCATCAGTTTATGGACGACAAAGGTGTGTGAGATGACAACAGAGTGCAAGTTATGCTTTCCTGATGGGAGTGTGGACAATTAGGAGGGCACACACATGGTTCAGGAGTATGTGTAGGTAGAGTCAGATTTTAGAGTGAGGGGAAGGGTTTTCATTTTGATAGATGATATAGACACATAGGAGCGGGTAGAGTGTCGGAACAGAGTGGAGGGCATGTAGGATATCATTGTAGAGAGATTGGTTATAATTGATAGGTAGTGGTCTATTTTATTATGTACTAGTACTGAGGGTGGTTGTGTTACATTATTCGGTGTTTCATATTGAGAGCTTCTTTTGATATAGTATGGATCTTATCTAACGTCTAGATGTCAATGGGTGGAGTCTTTATGTATGATTACTTCGTAGGTGTGTGTATTGGGTAGAGGTGGCCACTTAGTGTTAGTGTTGTGTATCATCTGTGTGTAGGGTTACCACTGTATAGTAGATATGAGAGATATAGTTCAGGATTATCTTGACGGGACACAGGAGTGGAGGTGTACTTGGTTTTTTAGGCTTGTTTATGCAATGGTAAGAGGAGGTTTAGTTAGGGGGCTGTGGGGTTTTATGGGTTTGAGTGTGAAAGTTGGGATACACTCACTACACATACACCACACAAAAACAATATTGGGAGGAGTACACACACAGTATCGTGTTTTGTTTGTTATGCGGGGGGACGGGTTGGGACATCAGAGCAATTATACTCAAGGTAGTGAGACATTTGTTAGATGTCTCTATTTGAGGTTAGACAATGTGTGTACATCAACACGGTGGAGGAGGTGTTAGGCGTTGGGGTGATGAGTGTTGATTATTGATGATCTTCTACCATACACACAGGTGATTGGCGTGTGTGTTCATTATGTCTATACTTGAGGTTTTTCGGGAACGTATGACAGGTGGTAAATACAACGGTATTGATAGACACTATAGTGTGGTATAGTCGTTAATTAGAGTTGTTGTGAGCTGGTTGGTAGATACATGGGAGGATGGATGGGTCACTAAAGAGGGGTACTTCAGAGATGACAATTTTTCATTTCGTACACTTTTTTATTAGTATATGTGGTTGATTACTGTGTCTTGGATATGATACATACAAGGGAATACACACGTGGTCAGTGTCAATGTGGACGTCTGGAATGTGAACACATGGGATGTGTTTAGTTGCTGTTGTGATGGGGCTATTGACTATATGTGAGTGTCATATGGCGTGTGGGTGTTGAGAGGGGGTATTTGTACGTATTATAATGATATATGTGGGGGGGACTCTATGTCTTGGTTGGTGCTGGGAGTAGAGTGAGGTCTAGAAGGGGGTTAATGTGTTACCTGTTTCTTTTTGTGATGTCATATGGGCATTCTATGATGATTATATATATTAATGATGTAGGTGGGTATTTAGGTGGAGTTATACATATCACGAGGTTGATTAATGACTATTTATCAGCCTTATGTTAATTATAGACACAGCGGAGGGTAAGGAGGGCATCTATTTCAATGGGGGGGTATATGTGTGTTGACTACTTCAGGGTGAGGCAAGCTGAGTATAGTTTATCAACTAGTATGGGAGATATGAGTGGGTCACATAGTGTATAGTATGAGTGACGAGGATAAGGGGGGGTTGAGTTGTGGGAGGACACATGTCTTAGATTATGAGGGATGATATATTTGTTCCTGTTGAGTAGGTGTGGTGGTGTGGATCTACGGGTGGGAGTAGATGTCAGAACAGAGGGGTATCTGTATATCACTATAGTGGAGACATGAGATATCCTATAGTTGGACTTTCAGATACGAGTGTGTAGTTGGGTTATGCTGTGGTGTGACAGAGGTCAGGGGGGCGTTCTAATTTTTAGTGGATGGAGATAGTTTGATGAATTAGTGAGTGGTGAGTCAACATCTGATCTTTGACAGGAAGATAAAAACTTTACAGGTGGGGTTCACACGAGCTACACCAAGAGTTTTGAAATGTTAGTGATGAAATAAAGAATGTGTAGAGTCCACCCTGACGCTTTGGTTTTTGAAATGTGAGAGAGACGAGTTGATGAGAGGGTTTGGGAAAATCTGATGACAACATCAAGGAGAGATTAGTCGACAGAGAGCGCGGTGTCAGACTTATCTGCGAGGAACAGGGCACAGCCATCCAATTGTATGAGATCTAAATAGAGGTACACAGGGGTAAGGATTTTGATGGTGAGAGGTAGGGGAGGGGAATGGTGGGGGAGGTAGAGTACGAAGTTAAATTGCTTTGTTGTCGCGAGGCGGTACTTTGTCACTTAGTTCAAATGGCGAGTGTGCAACACACTTTGTCTCTATATCTTACAGTGTATAAGGATCTTGTAATTTGTGAGGTGTTCATTGTTATGACCAGGTTGGATTTTGTTTCTGACAGATGGAGTTTTTCGTCATTGAGCAATTGGGTGGGGTGTGGATGGAAAGTGTGTGGTACTAGTGGGGTATCTTAAGGGAAGCATTTCACAGTCCTTGGTGTGAGATGGGGGGTATTCGGAGTGGAGTAGATGTTGGAGGTTGACATGTGGAGTTGATTTTGAGACAGGGCTTACACACTTAGATTGTAGATAGTAATGTGCGGATCACAAGTTAACATTGCAGAGTATTAGGATCACGGGACGACGTTATTTGTTTTATCGATTTATGGGGTATAGGCATGTGAGACTTATAGGATGTGGGGGGGGCATACTATGGTATGTTTTGTGAAGGATTCAGAGTGGATCTGGTTGGGTGGGGATATGTGGTTAGGTTTTATGTTTTGGTGATGGGATGGTATGTGGGTGATTAAGATAGATATAGATGGGGAGTCACAGTGGAGTGGTAGTGTGGTATAGTACGTTCGTGTGGTGAGACATTGGGATCTATATATATATCTATATTGGGAGATTCTGTTTGAATATGTGTGTATGTATGTTTACAATTTATTGTATACTCTAGGCTATGGAGGTAGACATGCACAGTCTGAGTACCAAGGAGCGGAGTCACGTGATTGAGTTGGGATGGGTTGGTGTGTAGAGGGTGACTGGATGTATCTATTCACTGGGGTGAGGATTGGTGGTATCACAGGTGTTATGGGTATAGTGTGGTAGACGGGGATGGGCAGGATTGGTTGACGAGATACACACGGGAGTGGGAGGGTATGTGATTTTTATTGGACATTACTGGACATATGGGGGGTGGTTGATTTGTGTGGGGGAGTGGGGTTTTGTACCGTGTTATGGGACATACTGGAGATGGGACTTGGGATTGGTGGAGGTTTGTCTGTCATGATGGTGGTGGATGTTCTTTACATGATATAGTTTGTTGAGTTTTGAGACAAACAGTATTGTAGGGGATATAGTAGGGGATGTTTTTTTACTAGAGATGGTGGAAGAGTAGGTGGGAGTTCTATTGACTTTGTATGTTGGGCATGGACTTGTCATAGCTGATAGTAGGTGAGTGGGAGGGTATTGGTGTCATCTTTCTAGACTCATTAGCAGTTATGTTTAGTTATGTGTATCGCTAGTAGTGAATCTATATTAGGTGGTGTCTTTTTATATGTTAGTGTAGGGGGATGATTATATCTTACTATTGGGAGGAGATAGGTTCTTGGGTGGGTAGGACTAGTAAGAGGGGAGATTGTAACAGAGAATCTTACATAGTATCACTCATGTTACGAGTGAGAGCTTATTACAGATTTTACTTGTGTGATGTGTGGGTTGTGTATACTCTGGGTGGGATTATGGATGCGGGTACTCTTTATTTTAGGAGGGGGTGTATTTCAGTTGGTGTCTATAGTGTTGTAAGACACATTGCTCACTGTGGATAGGTAGGTCTAGGTATGAGTGGATATTTTAGGGGTTGATAGGTAGGTGGGGGGGAGGTATGTGGAGAGTTTGGGAGGATTGATTGGTAGGGTGTCATGGGAGGACAGAGATCTGTCGAGACGATTAGATTATTGTGCGAGGTGTGTCTATGTTAGGGTAGATTTGTGAGGGTGTATATTGTGGTATACTGGATTGGTGATGATGGGGGGGTGTGGAAGGTTTATGTATTGGGTTAGAGTAGATAGTGACGTTTGGTGGGGTGTGTGAGACACATGTGTGTGGGGATAGAGTGATCTTTATACTGTGTGAACACTTGTGTATGTGGTGGTTCATATGTTTAGTTTCGTTCGAGTTGATTGTTGAGCGGTAGGTCTGTTAATATAAGAGTTGGGGATTTAGATTTTTTATGTATGGATAGATTACAGATGTGAGTATTAGTGGTTTTGTTTTGGGTTTGGGGTGAGGGGTTGGAATGGGGGAGGGTTTGGTGGGGGGAACAATTATACATGGAGATAGTGGGGAGGACGTGTGGTCACATATTGGGAGAGAGTGGGTAGGGGAGGTGGTCATACATCTTTTGTCTAGTGTATTGATTGACATACATGGGAGAGGGCTGAGTTTGTAGGTTTGTGTCTGGAAGTAGATGAGGACAGTTGATATTAGGGTATTTTAGATATTTCTGTGGGAAGGAACAGGTGACAACATGGGAGGATAGGACCAACTTATGTTCTACGTGGTAGGAAATTGGAGGCGGTTAGTTTATCTAATATTAGACACAGATTACATGTGGACACTACATGTAGTTACTTGGAAATTTCATGATGGAGATAAGTTACTTGTATGTTGGATGATTTTCATATATTACTTCTTCTTTTGTGTTGAACAGATGGAGTCGTAGACAGCTGATAAGATGGGGGGTTTTTAATTTTTGGGCGGTCTATATGTTAATACAGATGATTGAGCATTGTGGGACTAGGTGACAAAGTTGGACATGTATGGTATTAGGGATCATGTGTAATGAATCAGATGGTTTTGAGGGATGGGGAGAGCGAGGGGGGGGTATGTGGAGAGTGATCTGTTGAGCGGGGAGGGGGGTTATATCCATATCGTGTATATGTTAATGTATTCTGTAGGGACGATTACATTAGTATTGTGTAACGTCGCGGAGAGAGTGCGTGCATTTCTCGTGGCGGCTACTGAGTATGTGTTCGGGTAGTGATTAGCTTGTATCACACTAGAAATAAAGGAGTCGGGATATATTATGTGTGGTGGATGAGGTGAAAAATAGATTGAGCTATGGAGGTGGGCTTGGTGTGGGGTAGAGTTTGTGGGGGAGATTGATGTGAATTTGTCTCTATCTATCTCTCTATATCTCTATCTTATATATTCACTCTATTCACTGTGGGATAACTCTTGGTAGATGGGACATGTGGGGTAGGATGGTGGGGTGTAGGCGGGGGGTGGGTATCTGAATGGTTTTTGGGGGGACACACAGTGATTTGGATTTTGTGGAGTGTGTCCTGGATGATATGGCGATGTTCATATGGAGAGTTTGATAGACAGTATCTGTGGGTTTCTTGGTTAGTAGCAGGGTTTCGCATATGTAGTACTAGTGGGAGACTCTGTTTCTATGTGAGGGGAAGGGAATTTGCTTACTTGGTAGTTTTGTAGGTGGTGTAATATTCATGTGTTCTCTGGGGCACAGTGTTCATATGTGTGCTGAGTATGTGGGTGGTTATGTCTAGTGGATTCACTGAGGGCAAACATAGAGAATGGGTCAGGATATGTGTGATCAGTTGGTCTTGCTCTGTTACATTGTTGGGATTAGGTAGTGTGGTTAGTACTGTTGTTTGTGTATTGGTAGGGATGTGTGTGGTCTGGGGTTATTGTATGGAGGATGTTGGGTGTGGATACTCTTGGTGAGTGTGGGGTGAATGTTAGTGGTTTGGTGATACGTTATAGGGGTTGTTCTATAGTGTACTCATCAGGGGACATGGTCTATGGGGTGGGTGAGTGAATAGGGGATGTTATATGTGTGTATGTATGATTTAGTGTGGCTGGACATAGTAGTTGTTGGGTATTCAGACACTCGTGGGTAGTGATGTGTGTTAGTGGGGATTTTGGTGGTAGATGGGTCGCGGTGAGATGGTGAGGGGTGTCTTGTGGGTGATTCACGGGGGAGATAGGGTGGGTGCTACTATGGTGTTGTAGTTGGGTTAGAGGTGACATAGAGTGTGTGTGTTTGGACATAGGGATTTAGTCAATATATGTGATTCAGATTTGTATGGTTGTGGTGTGGAGTGTGCTTAGACTAGGACTATAACGGGGTTGTGGTTGATTGTACGGGAAGTTGGGGACTGAGGTTCACGGTGATGTTCTGAAGATGGTCTATTTTGGGGGTGATTAGGTGGGCTAGTAGTGTTGTAGGGGGTGTGCAGAGTGGGGGCGGTTTGACAGGGGGGTTATATGATGGCACACTCAGTTTTGTTAAAGGATGATTGGCGGATAGGATTTGGTTGGTTATTATTTTTTATGGTTTGTTTTTTGGTGGGGTATGGGTGTGTATTGGGGTGGGGTGTTTTTTGTGATATGGGGTTATTGTTTGTGGTTTTGGTTGGGGGCTGGGTTATTTGGTAAGGGGGGGAGTGGGGGGATGGATGGGTATGGGGGTATGTTTTTTGGATATGTGATTTGTTGGTTGTATGGTTGAATGATGGGGGTGGGGGGGGGTGTTTGTTGTGGGGGGGTCGGGGTTTGGTGGTTGGGGGGGTGGTTATTTTGTTTGTGGGGGTGTGGGTTGTTTGATGGTTTATTAGTTTGGGGTGGGGGGTTTTTGATTCTTTTGTGTTGGTAGGGGGGTTGGCGTGGGGGGGGGGGTGTGGGAGTTGGTTTTGGGTTGAGGAGTTTGGGGGGTGGTTATGTTAGGGGGTGGGGGGGGGGTTTTTTGGGGGGTTGGGGGTATTTTGTTGGTGTTGGGGGGTTGTGTTGGTGTGGTGGTGTTGTGTGTGGTTGGTGGGGGTTGTGGTGTGGATGTGGGGGGGGTGTGGGGGGGAATTTTGGGTGTGGGTGGTGGGGGTATGTTTGGGTTTTTTGTGTTTTAGGGGGTGGTGGATTGGGTGGGTGGTGGTTTTGGGTTGGGGTGTTTTGGTTTGGGTGGTTTGTGGGTGGTTTGTGGTGGGTGTGGTTGAGTGTGTGGGGGGGTGGATGGGGTTTGGGGGAGTTTGGTGTTATGGTGGTGGGGTCTCTGGTGGTGGTGTGGTGGGGTGGGGGGGTGTTGGTGGTGGGGGTTGGGTGGGTTGGGGGGGAGAGGGTGGGTGGTTGTGGGGGGGTGGGGTGGTTGGGGTGGGGGGTTAGGAGTTGTAGGTGGTTTTGTGTGGTTTTGGTCTGGGTGGGTGGATGGGTTGGTTTGATTGGGGGGGGGGGGGCGTGGGGGGGTGGGGTGGGGTTTTGGGGGGAGGATTTTGTGGGGTTGGTTTGTGGTGGGGGGTGGGGGGGGGGTGGGGTGTAGGGGGGGTTGGGGAGGGGGTTGTTTTGGGTTGTAATTTTTTGGTGGGGGTTATTGGTAGGGGTTAGTGTGAGTATGGGTGGGGAGTTTGTTAATAGTTAAGGGGGATTTTGGTGTTTGAGGTGGTTTGTTTGGGTTGGGGATTTGGGTGATTGGGGGTGTGGGTGTTGGTTGGGTTTGGGTTGAGGTTGGTGTGTGAGGGTGGTGGGTGGGTTGTATTGTATGGTGTGGTGTTGGGGGTTGGATGTAGTAGTTGGGGGGGGTGGGTTTGTGTTTTGGGGGGGTGGTGGGTTTGTTTGGGTTGGGTGGGGGGGGGGGGGGTGGTGGTGGTTGGTTTTGTTGTGGGGGGTTGTTTGGGTGGTGTGGGTGGTTTGGTTGGGTGTGTGTGGTTGTTTTGGGAATGTTGGAGGTTGGTGGGGTGTGGGGTGTGGGGTTTTTGATGGGGGGGGTATATGTTAGGTTAAAGAGGTTGGTGTTGGGTAGTGTTGGTGGAAGAGTGGGTTTGTGTGAATTGATATATTGGGGAGTAGTTGTTGTGAGGGAATTTAGGTGGTTGTGGGGATTTGTTGTTTGATTTGGGTGGTTTGGTAGTGGCAGTGGAGTATGGTATTGATTAATGTTTGGTGTTTTGTTTGGTGGTATGAGGTATAGTTTGAGTGGGTTGAATTAGTTTGTGTGGGGTAGGTTTGGGGGGGGTTTGTTAGGGAATTGGAGGGGTTATATGGGGCGATTGCGCGGGGATGGAGATTGTGAGTTGAGTTGGGAGTTTTTTGTGTTGTGTGAGGTGTGAAGGGTATGGTGGGAGGGGGTATTTGAGGAATTGGTGTGGTGGGGTGTGTTGTAGTTGGAAGTTGGTTTTTTATGTTATTTTAATGGTGTTTGTTTCGTAGGGCAGGTAGTTTGATGCTTTGTTGGGGGGGGTTGAATGGGGGGGGTGGGGTTTAGGGTGGCGGTAGGAATATTGAGGAGGGGTTGGAGGAGTTGGGGCTGGGGGGGGGGGGGTTTTGTAGGGGGTTGGGGTTGTGTGTGGTTATAAAGTTTTAGGGGTCTTATTTTTCTTTATTTTTAAGGGTCGAAGGGTGAGTATTTGGGGAAGGGAATGTGTTAGTTCTATAGATGGATGGGGATATGGGTTAGTGATATATTATTGGGTGGATCTATTTGTTTAGGGGGGGTGTTAGGGGTAGTAATGTTGGGGGTTTGTTAGGATTTGTTCTGAGTTGGTGGTTTGGATGATTGATGTAGATGGGGGTAGAATGTGAGTAGTTGGTATGGGGGGATAGGGGTTTGGGGGTTGTGGGAGGGTATTTTTTTTTGTGGGGGTTGGGGTTTTGGTAGTTATGTTAAGTTTGGGTGGGGGTTTTTTTTTTGTTTAAGGAGAGGGGATTTTGGAGGGGTATTTGATTGTATTTTTGGATTGTTAGGGTGGGGGGGGGGTTTTGGGTGGGTTATTGGGTGGGGGGGGGGTATAGTGGTTATATTTGTTTATGATTGTGTGGTTGGATGGGGGGTGGGTTTGTGTGTGGATTTTGGTTGTTGTGTGTTGGGGGGGATATGGTGGTTGAGGGTATTTGGATTAGGATAATTGGTTGTTGGGTGTAGAGTGGTGGTGGTGGTTTTTTTTGGGTATGTTTTTTGTATGGGGGTGGTATGATGAGGATTAAGGTTTGGGGTTGGAATTATTGGGTGAGGGTTGGGGGGGGTATGGGTGGGGTTTGGGTGATGTGGGGTTTGGGGAGTGGTTTCTATAGTTTTGAGGGGGGGGGGGGTATATTTGTTATGGTGATGAGGTTGGGGATAATGGTGGTGGTATTAGTTAGGAATTGGGGTGTAGGTTTGTAGTTTTGGGGGTGGAATTGTTTTATGGATATTTGTTGTTTTTGTTTGGTGGTGGGTTTGTATGTTTTGGGGGGGGTGGGGTATGTGTGAAGGTATTGGGGGGGTTTTTGTGGGGGGTGTGTTTGGGGTTGGGAGGGTGTTTGTTGTTTGGGGGGAAGGGATTATGTTGTGGGGAGTGGTAAATATTATTGAGGTTTGTTATTTTGTTAGGTAGGGGTGTGTATTGGGGTGGGGGTGGGTATTGTGTATTTTTTGTATGAGGGTGGCGAGGGATTGGGGGGGGTGTGTTGTCTGTTTGGGGGGGGTTTTTTGATTTGGGGTGAGGAGGAATGGTTTGGGGGGTTTGATAATTTTGATTGGGTTGTGGTGGTGGGTGATGGGGGTTAGATTGTTGGTTGGGGGTGGTGGTGTTGGGGGAGATGGGGTTTGTGTGGGTGGTGAGGAGTTTTGTTCGGGTTGGGGGGGGTGTGGTTTTGGTGTCTGTTTTGGTTGGGGGGGGGGGGGGGGGTTTGGTGGGTGTTTGTGTGGGTTGGGTGGGGGGGGGGGTTTTGTTTGTGTTGGTTATTGAGGTTTGGTTTGTTGGGGTGGGTTTGGGGTGGGTTTTGTTGGTTTGTGTTGTTTTGGGGTGTTGGGGTTTGGGTGGGGTGGTGGTGGGGTGGTTTTTTTGTGGTGTGTGTTGTAGTGGGGGGGGGTATATTGGGTGGGTAGGGTTTTTTTGTTAGTTAAATGGTTGTTGGGTGTGATAACGTGGGTTGGGGGGTGTTGGTTTGTTTGGTGTTGGTTTGGTGTTGTTGTTTGGTTTGTTTGGTGTGGTTTGTTGGGGGGGGTGGGTTTGGGATATGGGTGGGTTTGGGTGGGTTTGGGGTTGGGGGTAGGGGGGGGGGGGGGGGGGTGGGGGGTGGTGGTGTGTTGTGGGGGGGGTTTTTGTTGGTGTGTGGTTGGGTTTGGTCGGGGGGGGGTTTGTTGTATTTGTGTGGGGTTGGTTGGGGGTGGGTGGGTTGTTTTTTTGTTTTGTTTTTTTTGTGGTGGGTGGTGTGGTTTGTGTGAGTGGAGGGGGGGGGGGTGGGATGGTTGTGGTTTTGGGGGGGGTTTTTTGAGGGGGTGGGATTTTGGTGGGGGGTGGTTTGTTTGGGTGGAGGGTTTTGTTTGGGGGGTTAGGTAATGATTTGTTGATTGTTTATTTTGGGATGGGAAAGGGGTGATTTTGGGGTTTGGGTTGTGGTGGGGTTATAGTTATGGTAATATTGTGGGAGTGATGTGATGATTATATGGGGTGGGTTATTTGGTATGGGGGAGTGTGGGGGTGTGTGAATGTGGATCTTGGGGGTATGGTCTTATTGACTAGGTTGGGGATGAGGGTTGGTGTTGAATATGTGGTCATGCAGGGGGGGTATGGGGGGGTTGAGTGGTATTTGGGATGGGGATTTGTGGGGTCTTTGGTTGTTGGGTGAATTGTTATGTGGGGGCGTGTGGGGTTAAGGAGGTTATTGTTGTTTGGGGGTGGGGGGTTTTTTTTTTGAGTTTTGGAGGATTTTGGGAGGGGTTTTTTGGGATTATTTGTATTTAATGGATGTTAGGGTGGGTTTATTGGGGGGTTTGGGTTATTTGAGGAGGATTGTGGAAAATAGGAGGGTTTTTTGGGAATTGTTGGTGGAGGGGTGGGTTTTGATGGTTTATATTATAGTTTTGAAGGGGGGGATATATGGGTGATAGGGTAGTATTGGTTTGATAAAGGTTGTTTGGTGTGGGGAGTGGGGAGGTGTGTTGTATAATTTATGAGTAATAGTTTGGTGAGATTGTTGTAGGTTAGGTTTGGTGGTTAAGATTGTGGTGTGGGATGTTTGGGGGGGGAATGGTGGGTTTGGGTGGTATGGGGGTTTGGGGATGGATAGGGTTGTTGGGGGTGTGTTTTGAGGGGGATTTGTTGGGTGAGAGGTAGGGGGAATGGTCGGGCGGGGGTATGAGTAATTTGTGTGGGATTTGTAGTTGTTGTGGATAAGATGGGTTTTTATGATATTTTTTATTTGTTTGTATGTTGGGGTAGTGAATGATATGTTTGGGGGGTGTTGGGGTAATGGGGGTGGAGGGTTTTGGGGGGATTTAGTGGGGTTGGGAGGTTTGGGGTGGGGGGGGGGGGGGGGGGTTTGAGTTTGGGAAGGGGTTTCGTTTATGATAATTATTTTGTAGATTTTATTTTGGATATGGATGGGTCTGAGTATTTTGGGGGGGATGTTTTTATATGTTTGGTGTTGGGGGGTTTGTGGTTGTTTTTTGTGATGTGGATATTTGTGAATTGGGGGGGTGTAGAATGGATATGTAAGGGGGTTGGTTTTTGATTTTGGTTGGGTTGTTTGGTTGATTATGGGTTGGGGGTTGTGGTGTGTTTGGAGTGGTTTTGTGGGGATGTGGGTTGTGGGGGTTTTTTTGGGGTTTGTGGGGTTGGGGTTATTGGTGGTTGTTTGTTGGGGGGGGGGGGTTTGGGTGGTTGATATGATGAGGGGGGTGGTGGGTGGGGGTGTGTGGTTTTTGGTGTATGGTTTTTGTTGTTGAGGTGAGGGGGTTTGATGGGGGGGGGGTGGCGGTTTTGGGGGGGATTTGTGGGTTTTGATTGGTGTTGGTATTGTGGGTGGTCAGGTGGTGTTGTGGTGTTTATTGTGTTGTGTTGGGTGTGGGGTTTTGGTTGGAGTTGGTGAGGTTGTATTGGTCTAATTTTTTTGTTGTTTGGGGAGTGGGTGGGGGTGGTTGGGGGGTGTAGTTTTGTGTTTGGTTTGGTTTTTTGAATGGTTTGTGCGGGTGTTTGTTTGAGTGGTGTTTGTTTGGGGGTATTGGGAGGTTGGTGGGGGGGGGGTGTGGGTGGTTGTTTGTTTGTTTTGAGGGGGTTTGTGTATGGTGAGTGGTTGGGTTGGGGGGGGAGATTTGGTGTTTGGGTGGGGGGGGTTTGTAGTTTTTTGTGGGGGGGTTGTTTTTTTGTTATTTTTTTGGGTTTTAGGTTGGTGGGTTATGATGGTGTTTGGGGGGGGGAGTGTAGGTGGAGGTTTTGGGGGATTTTGTGGGGTGTTTTTGGGAGCGGTGGGGGGTGGAGTGGAGGGTGTGGGTTTTGTTGGGTGGGATATTTGTTTTTTGGTTGTGTTTGTTGTTGATGGGGGAGTATGTGGGTGGATGTTAGTCTTTTGTAGGGAGGGATCTTTGTTGAGTGATTGAATTTTTGGGTGGTTATTTGTAAAAGGGGGGGAGAAGAGAGGGGATGGAAATACGATATGGGGGTATGTTATTGATTTGGTTTGTGTGGTGGTGTTGGGGTGAATGAATGGGATGAGGGTAGTGGTGCGTAGAGTTGGAGGGGATTGATTTGTGTTTGTTGTGGGTTGTTTGGGTTTGGGTGTGGGGTTTTGTGGTTGTTAGTTGGGGGGGGGTTGAGGTGTTGAGTGGGGGTTGGAGTGGGTGTTAGAGCGGGGGGGTTTGTGGTTATAGTTTGTATTGTGTTTTGAATTGTTTGGGGGGGTTATTGGGGTGGGGTTTTTGGGTGGGTATGTGGATATTGGTGGTTTTGGTTGTGTGGGTGGAGTGTGTTTTGTGTGGTTTTGAGGATAATATTAGTAGTTAGTTGAAGGGGATATGGTTGGATAGGTAGTATTGGAAAGATAAATGTTGTTGGTGTGAGTGGAGGTGGTTGATAATTTATGAGAAAAATGGTGGAATGATGAGAAAGAGGTAGGAAAGATTGGATGGAGTTTGGAAAGTGGGAATGGAGGAAAGGGATTGGGGAGGGATTTGAGTTTTAGAGGAATTTTGATGGTGAGAGGTAGGGAATGGTGGGGGTATTGAGGAATTTTGTGGATTGTAGTTGTTGGTGGATTGTTTTTATGATATTTTATTTTTTGTATGTAGGTGTAATGATATATTGGGTGTTGAATGTGGAGGTATAGGGGAAAAAGGGTAGATTTTGGGTGGGGGATTTTGATTTTGGAAGGGTTTTTTTGAAAAAATATTTAGGATTTTATTTTGAAGGAAAGTGAGTATTTAGGGATGTTATTATAGAAAGGATATTGGTATAGAGATAATTATGTGGATATTTTAAAGGGGGAGAGGAGAATGTATGGGTATTTATTGATTTTTGTAGGTTGTATGGATGAATGAAGGATGGGTAGATGAGAGAAATGGATGATATGTTTTGGTTGTGGAATTTTTTATTGGGTTGGGTTAAGAGTTTAAAGTTTGGTGGTTTTTATTTGAGTAATGAAGATTTAGGGATATAGTGATAATGTAATTAATGATGAAGGTGGTTATTGGGATTGTTAATTGGGGAAAGTGGAAAATATGGTTTATGGAATTGATGTTGAGGAGGTTTTGAGATAATATTAGTAGTTAGTTGAAGGGATATGGTTGGGATAGGTAGTATTGAAAGATAAATGTTGTTGGTTGAGTGGAGGGTGGTTGATAATTTATGAGAAAGAATGGTGGAATGATGAGGAAAGATAGGTAGGAAAGATTGGTGGAGTTTGGAAAGTGGAATGGGAGGAAAGGATTGGGGAGGAGGGATTTGAGTTTTGAGGAATTTTGATGGTGAGAGGTAGGGAATGGTGGGGGTATTGAGGAATTGTTGTGGATTGAGTTGTTGGTGGATTGTTTTTATGATATTTTATTTTTTGTATGTAGGTGTAATGATATATTGGGTGTTGAATGTGAGGTATAGGGGAAAAGAGGGTAGATTTGGTGGGGGGATTTTGATTTTGGAAGGGTTTTATTTGAAAAAAATATTTAGGATTTTATTTTGAAGGAAAGTGAGTATTTAGGGATGTTATTATAAAGAGGATATTGTATAGAGATAATTATGTGGATATTTTAAAGGGGGAGAGAGAATGTATGGTATTTATTGATTTTTGTAGGTTGTATGGATGAATGAAGGATGGGGTAGATGAGAGAAAATGGATGGATATTGTGTTTGGTTGTGGAATTTTTTATTGGGGTTGGGGTTAAGAGTTTAAAGTTTGGTGGGTTTTTATTTTGATAATGAGAGATTTGGAGTATAGTGGGATAATGTAATGGTAATGATGAAGGTGGGTTATTGGGATTGGTTAATTGGGGAAAGTGGAAAATATGGTTTATGGAATTGATGTTGAGGAGGTTTTGAGATAATATTAGTAGTTAGTTGAGGGGATATGGTTGATAGGGAGTATTGGAAAGATAAATGGTTGTTGGTGTGAGTGGGAGGTGGTTGATAATTTATGAGAAAGAATGGTGGAATGATGAGGAAATATGGGTAGGAAAGATTGGTGGGAGTTTGAAAGTGGAATGGAGGAAGAGGATTGGGGAGGAGGATTTGAGTTTTGAGGGAATTTTGATGTGAGGTAGGGGAATGGTGGGGGGTATTGAGAATTTGTGGATTGTATTGTTGGTGGATGTTTTTATGATTTTTATTTTTGTATGTAGTGTAATGATATATTGGGGTGTTAATGTGGAGGTATAGGGAAAAGAGGGGTAGATTTTGGGGGGGGTTTGATTTTGGAAGGGTTTTATTTGGAAAAAAATATTTTGATTTTATTTTGAAGGAAAGGTGAGTATTTGAGGATGTTATTATAGAAGAGGATATTGTATAGAGGATAATTATGGTGATATTTTGAAAGGGGGGAGAGAGAATGTATGGGGTATTTATTGATTTTTGTAGGGTTGTATGGATGAATGAAGGATGGGAGGGATGGAGAGAATGGATGATATGTGTTTGGGTTGGGAATTTTTTATTGGGGTTGGGGTTAAGGAGTTTAAATTTGGTGGTTT